>JASDQU010273186.1:6598-21954 GCA_032191745.1 Picea mariana
AATTGGTGAAGCATATCACAACCATGCTCAAGAAGGGGAACAAAGTAAAATAGACTGCTGAGTCCAGAGAATCCTTCAACCAAATCAAGAAGGCACTCATTGAAGCACCTGTGCTAATCAGTCCCGATTATTCCAAGGATTTTCTGATTTTTTCCTTTTCTTCATTTGACACAGTGGTCGTTGTTTTACTACAAAAGAGTGATGCAGGGCTGGAGCAACCTATTTCTTTTTTCAGCAGAGCACTAAGAGACGCAGAAGTCAGATATGACATCATGGAGAAGCAGGCCTATGCCTTAGTGAAAGCCCTCAAATATTTTGGAGTCTATGTTTTGCATTCGAATATCATTGCATATGTTCCTTCAGCTGATGTGAAGGACATCCTCATCCAACATGACATAGACGGAAGGAGGAGCAAGTGGATTTCCAAAATCCTTGAATTTGATCTTAAAATAAAACCCACCAAGCTAGTTAAAGGCCAAGGTTTATCCAAGCTATTGGCTGAATCTAATTGTAGAGCTTTGGAGTTTAACTTCATCAATGTTTGCTCAGAAAATCAGCAGGCTACAGTGTCTGATAAAGACCCTCAAGACATCCCCCCATTGGCAGGATGCGGTTGGTACAAAGATGTTATATTTTTTCTGCAGGAGTTGCAACCTCCAAATGGTATGGGAAAAAGAAAGGCAAGGGCTCTTAAGCTCAAAGAAATTAAATATTTCCTTATTGAGCAGGTTTTGTATTCGAAAGACCCTCTGGGAGTGCTTCTAAGATGTTTAGATCCACTGGAGGCCCACAAAATTATGTTTGATTTTCATGACATCCTATGTGGGGGACATCACTTCTGGAGAATCACGACCTATAAAATTCTCAGGGATGGATATTTTTGGCCTACTCTGTTCATTGATGTCTCTACGAAAATTAGAGCTTGTGTTAAATGTCAAAAATTTTCTGGGAAGCAGCAGCTAAATTCCCTGCCATTGAAGCCTGTTGTTGCTTCAGGGCCCTTCCAACAATGGGGCCTAGACTTCATTGAGAAAATTCATCCCACATCAAGTGGTCAACACATATGAATCCTGACTTCCATATATTATTTTACCAAGTGGATAGAGGTTATCCCCACAAGGAGTGCTTCTCATAAGGTGATCATTGGTTTTCTGGAGGATATTATAGTAAGGTTTGGTTGTCCGAATAGAATCATCACTGATAATGCTGCATCCTTCAAAGTTGAACCACTAATCAAAATTTATGAGCAGTTCAGAATTTCATTCATCCACTCTACCCCTTACTTTCCACAAGGCAATGGATTAGCAGAGTCCTGTAACAAAAGCCTGATAAATATCATCAAAAGACTGTTAGAAGACAACAAGAAAGCATGGGATTCAAATCTCAAGTTTGCTCTGTGGGCTGACAAGGTGAAAACAAAGAGGTCCCTGGGCATCTCCCCTTTCCAGCTTGTATATGGAACTGAAGAAGTTTTTCCTTCTCAGCTTGCCTTGCCGGTGGCAAAGTTCTTCCAAGACTACCAAGAAGAGCCTGATGACATGATCAGGAGAATGCATCAGCTGGTCGAAGTGCATCAGGCTAGGGAGCAACTACTGGACAAAGCACATGAACGTCAACAAAAGGTCAAGCAAGCCTTTGACAGAAAGGCGAGAAAAGAGGATTTCCAGCTGGGAGATCTAGTATTCAAATCGGATGCACCCAGACAGGACAAGGGAAAGCATGGTAAATTTGAAGCCCTTTGGATTGGACCCTTCAAAATTTCTGAGACACTTTCAAATAATACTTACAGGTTGCAAAATTTAGAGGGTGACAAATTTTTTGGTGGCCCTGTAAATGGGCACTTCCTGAAAATGTTTTTTGTTTAAATCCGTAGTCGGCATCCTACGATTGTAAATACCATTCCTGTTTTACGTTTTATTTTTTTTAATAGGAGACTCCACATCCCAAAGCTAAGGAACTGGAACTACTTGTTCTTGGAAGCTAGCAGGGAGCATGCCATCCCCTGTGGAGCCAAATGTTATCACATAAACTTGTCAGAGTCTTGTGAATTTGAGGTTTTTTCCTAAGTCTGTAGTTTTACCTGTCTTTCCTCCTTTTACAGACCCAATCGTAAGGTTTTTTCCTTTCGGCTTATAGTTTTTCTTCTTTTTGCCTACCTGAGAGGTGTCGGCCCTAAGCCTTTCTTTTTTCTCTATGGTCGATCACTTCTCTCTCTTTACCTCTGTCACTGATCCTTTTTCCTTCCCGAGCCCTCAGTCAGTCATTCAAGTATTCATTTATAGGGACCGTAGCCATAAGCATGAGCGCAACATTTAGAGTGGTCTGATATGGACTCAAATCAAGCGAGCGAGCAAGATCAACTTTCAACGGTGGAGATCCATAGAGTTACACGAAGTATAGCGACAAAAAAAGTTCTAAAATCGTGAGGCTCGTCCTAGCCATGGATCCTGGGGAGGACAGTTGGCAATAGATTATCACTTCACTGACTCACAGGATGGAGCAGTCAAAGGGAAAAGTCATGAGGACTCACGAAACGTGAAGTCGTGAAATGATCTGGGCCTTCCATTTTAGAAGGACACGTGGCGCAAGATCGAATCATGGAGAAAGTCATTTCAGAAAAGCTGAAGCAAGGAATGCACAAATTTCCCGAGTCCCAAAATGTCAATGGTCCGAGGTCCCGAAATGTCGATAGTCGAGGTCTTGAAATGCCAATAGCCGAGGTAACGAAATGTTGATATTCATCTGGGTTGTCCGATCAAAGGGGACGTGTGGCACCTGATCCAAGAGATCACAATTTCATGACTCACAGGTTTGAGTATGGAGCACAACGTGAGTTTGTGAAATGTGAAATCACGACGCACCTAAGAGTTGGGCCCACGGTCACAGCCTGGGGTCGTATGTAGAGTGGAGCCATAGAGAAGGGTAAGCTCTTATTGAACGGTAGGTAGCTAAGGTTTTTCAAGAAAATGATTGTGGCCGTTAGATTTAAAGTGAGTCTGATCGTCGATTTGAATTGGCCATTTTGCGAGCATCGAGATTTTTGAGATTGAATGGGGTGAAAACTCTTGAAATGCGAAATCCTGAAATTTCACCTGGGAGCCCGAGGTCATGTGGAGCAATGGAGAGGAGATGCACAAAGGTTGAAGCACCCGATTTGGTAAAAGAGAAAGAGTTGTGTGGCCTCGAGGCGCCAAAATTGACTCGAAGGAGCCATGAGTTCATCTGGGACAATTATGGGTGTCAGGTTTTTCCTGATCCCGACGAAAGTAGTTAATGGAAATGGGGGAAGGTGTTTGAAACCTCAGCTCATCCTATAAATGGAAGGCATGGAAGGCCCGACTGTGGGGACTGAACCATCAGCCCATGGTACCCCTGCGAGTAGATTTCCCCACAGACCCATGCTGATCCGAGATCATGTCTGACAGAAGAATGCAAGTGCAGACTGACATAAAAAGATGCAGACACAAAGTTTTGAAAGTAATAGCCAGGTCAAACTCCTGGTGGTGGCATGTTGTTCTGAGTATAAATACTCAATTTTGATATTTTGTTAAGGTGGATGGTAGAGAAAAGCTCCCGTATTGTAAAGTTTTAATGAAGCTTCTAGTTCTCTGGTTATGTGTTGTAATCTGAGATTTCTTGTTTAATGACAATCAACTTTCTTTCTCCCTCTTATTTTCCTCTGACACTGAAAGAGTTCATGATTGAATGATTCACATGAATTATTGTGACTGTATTATGATGAATGTTCAATTATAGTGTTGTAATAATTCCTTTTAGTTTGTTTGAGATTTGAATTCAAGAAGATCTTGTGTTTAAGTCTTTCCTCTTTGGGTTGTTGGAAGACCTGATCTTTGCAGCAGACCTCTACACTCTCCTCACCAAAGTCTTCTCGAATACCTCTACACTCTCCTCACCAAAGTCTTCCCTCTACTCACCCTTACTCCAAATTACTGATTGAAGTTGATTCGAGACCTCAATTGCTTATGCATGCTAGTCTAGTTTTCTGAGTTAAAATGATATCATCTCGAATCTGCACCCATTTTGCCTCTTTAAAAACCAACCTGTGACACAAAACTCTAATGGGTACTGGGCTTACCTTCGACGCAATCCGGAGGTGAATTCTGGTGCTAACAGAAGGAAAAAAAGAAATTGTTAAGAAACAATGTTCTTCACTCCAAGGCGATCACGCAAGAAGTGGAACTTTTTCTTAGTAAATGTCTTAGTGAAGATGTTTGCAATTGTTTGGAAAATGGACAATACTCCAAATCGATGATCCTGTCATGGACCATCTCTCTGATGTAATGAGGATGGATATCAATGTGTTTGGTCCACTTTGGTTGTAATGGGTCTCTACAAAACTTGAGAGTACTCTAATTGTCACACCAAATGACAGTCGGATGATGAAAGTGGATGCCAAGCTCAATGAGGAAGTTCTGAAGCCAAAGTACCTAAAAAATAACATCGATTTCTCCTTTGTACTCGACCTCTACTGAAGATAGATAGATAGTTGTTTGCTTTTTCTTAACCAACAAATGGGACCCGAACCCAAATTAAGCACATACTTAGAAATTGACTTGCAATCTACGCTATCGCTGGCCTAATTAGAATCAATGAATCCCATGAGATCCAATGCACAACATGTTGCATAGTGGATCCCATAAACTGTGGTGCCTTGAACATATATAAGGATGGTCTTGGCATCCTTCCAATGTAGTTCATGCAGATCCTGCATGTACCTAGAAACCACCCCTACTGCATATGAGGGATCCAACCGGGTGTGAGTGAGGTATAGAAGGTTGCCCCAAACCGTCGATACAAAGTGTTGTCCACTACTGGTGCATTCTCGCCATCCTCAAGATGTACCCTAGACAGAAAGGGTATGGTTGTTGACTTGTGCCAATCGGTCATGTGGAATCTAACCAAGAGATCTCTGTCATACTTAGACCAAGATAGCTTGATTCCTAAAGCATCATGATTGATATCGACCAAGGAAATAATGCAGTGGACCGATGTCTTTCATGGAGAACCTGTCATGCAGAATGTCTTTGAATGCAACAATTGTTGAGGTTGAAATTCCTGTGATGAGGAGGTCATCAACATAGAGAACTGGGATTAGCAAGGAGTCTGAGGTTCTCAACATGTAGAAATTTGGATTGCATCTAAAACAATGTTGAGAAAGAAAGTTGGCATCCATATTGGCATACCATGCTCTAGGTGCCTGCTTGAGGCCATAGAGTGACTTCTTAAGTCGACATACGTCTAAGGATGAGTTATGAATGAACCCTTGTGGATGCTCCATGTAAATATCCTCTGAGAGATCCCCGTGAAGAAAGGAATTATTCATGTCCATATAGTGAACTTCCCACCCCCTAGCTGCTATAATGGCAAGGGATAATCAGATGGAGTCCATATTTGCTATGCAAGAAAAGGTCTCATCATCATCTATCATGTGGATCTACCGAAAACCATTGGAAACTAGTCTTTCCTTATACCTTCTCACATATCTGTCTGCTATCTTCTTGGTCCTATAGACCCATCTACATATGAAAAACTTCATCTCTGAAGGAAGTGAAACCAAATCCCAAGTCTGGTTCTCGGGGAGAGAGTTGTACTCCTGCTGCATAGCGGCTTCCCAGAAGGGACTCCCTACAACCTTTGCATAGGTTTGCGGGTCTGAAGCTAGAACCATATAACAATGTGTGGGCATCTCTATTTCGGTAACTATGAGTGCATGAGGAGGATCCTCAAATTAATACCTCATCCTCCTCTGATCTGCTAGATCCCCCACAAGGTCTTCGACTGTATGTAGGGTGGTTTTTTCCCACTTGGGCATCTATGGTGGCTCAACATCAACATGCTCACCATCGACATGCTTATCATCTTCTGAATCATATTCAAAACTCAGATCTAAACCATGAACTGAATGAGTGGACTCATCCTCATTGATGTTTGGTGCAGGTAGTGGTACAAAGGTATCTACATGTAGCTCCAATGGTGCATGCAAGGGAGTTTCATCAAACTAAAAACTATGCTCAATAATGAGCCTGTCACTAGAGGGACCAAGTAACCTATGACCCTTCACACCATCTAAATATCCCACGAATATGCATGCAGTACTCTGCGGATCAAATGATTTCCTCTTTTGAGAGGGTACGTGGGCCCATGCACGTGATCCAAATATTTAGAAGTGGGTGACATCCTGCTTGCTACTGCTCCATGCCTCAAAGGGAGCCTGATCCTTGATGGTTCTGTGAGGAGATCCATTCTGAATGTGGTTAACACAATTAAGTTCCTCACCCCAAATCTTGGGTGGTAGATATCTTGCATGCAACATGCAAGTGGCCATCTCCTTGAGGGATATGTTCTTCCGCTCAACTACTCTGTTCTAATGCGGAGTGTAAGGTATTGTGTGTTATAGTTGTATACCTACCTCTAAACAAAGATGTTGAACATCTCGGTTCACATAATCCCCCCCCATTTTATGTGCATAAAAATTTGATCTTTCTCCTGGACTAAGTCTCTGTATGTGCTTTGAAGTCTTTGAGATGCTCTAAAACTTCATACTTATGCCTGAGAAAATACACCCAAGTGTATCATGATAAATCATCAATAAATGTAAGCACGTACTTTGCTTTATTGATGGGTGGATGAGGAAAGGATCCCATTAGATCACTATGGATTATATCCAAAGGAGATGAGGCCCTCCAGACCTTCCCTTTCTGAAACATCTCTTGAGGATTTTTTCCAAGAATGTATCCTTGACAAACTCCTTTTTAAAAGTGTATGTTGGGAAAGTTGGTGACCAAATCCTGTTTGCATAGTTGCTACATGTATTTGAAGTTTATATGGTTGAATCTCTTGTGCCATAATCTACTAGTATCATCAACATGTGTCAATAGTAAAGCATAATCAGATTTAACAATGAATTTACAAAAAGTATACAAATGAGATTGGTTGTTTACCTCACCAACAATAGTCGTGGAGTTATCATGCATATAAGATATGGTTACAGAATCAAGTGTAAACTCCACCTTTTTTCATGTACTATAATGTGTTATCTCATAAATAGAGAGAAGATTCATAGAGAGTTTTAAACGTGCAAGACATTCTCAAAAATTATGTGTTGGAGTTCTACTCTCCCTTGGCCAAAGACCTCAACTAGGGTATCATCTCCCATTAGGATGGGAGGACCTGTACATGCAGAAATAGAAGATAAAACATTTTTTGTTGCTGCCATATGATGGGATGCACCTGAATCTAAGATCCATGCATCGAGAGAAGAGTTAATGACAGTAAGTTAATGAGAGTTACCTCATTTTGTTGGTGCTTTATCTTATGAGTTCTTCTTGGAAGCTTCAGAAATATGATCCCAGAGGTTGTTCTTTTGAAGAATCTACACCATAAGATCAATTTGTTTCTTCATGCAAGTTGATTCAGGCTGATAGTAGAAGTTGCAATAACCGCATTTGTTCTTCAATTTCTTTCCTTTTCCACCTTTGGATCCTAAAGAACCTGTGGTAATAAACTCTAATACTAAGAGGGGGTGAATCAATATTAGACATATTTTACCACTTTTTCTCTTTACCACTTTAATTAGTCCTTATATGATCAAATTCATAAAATCAACACAGTAGCATAATACACATATATTTAACATGGAAACCCAAAATGAGAAAAAAACCACAAAAACTTCTTTAGAAAATCTGGTAGGCACCAAACTACTATTGCTTGCAGGAACCAACCTGCAGGAGACACTTATCTCCTTGACTGAGCACCAAATCAGTAACAATGTTTGTAGGCACCAACCTGTAGGGGACACCAATCCCCTTGGCTAAGAACCAACTCAACAAATTTTGTAAGCACCAACTTGCAGGGGACACCAATCTCCTCCCTTGCGCCACCCTGCCACCCTCTAATAAATATGCTTTTGTTTTATCTGCCTTTATGACCTCAAAACCTCAATGATTCTCTTCACACGATCTAGTCCTCCCACATGTTGATCCACTCCATGAGATGATTATCTTATCTTCCCTTAATCTTCTAGTATCCCTGAACCTATGAGCCTCAGAGATCCTCTCTGTTTTCCTATGATTCTTTACATCTCTTTTAATCCATCCTCATTGAATATGATTTGGGAATTCTGATTTATAGATTTCATACTTTCATTGATTTGTCTACATACAATCTTTCATGGGTTCAGCGCTTGCTCCCTTTACTTCTTCCTTAAATTGGGCATAAAAAATCCTTTGTAATCGGCTCAAACACCTCCATGAAAACTTGGTTTTGGTTCCCTTCTATCTCATGCGATCTTGTTCACTGGCCCTCAAAACTTAGCCACCATACGATCTGGATCTCCATTGAATTGCCACCATCAATTGTTTCCTTAATATCGAGATCGTCGAGGCACCAAAACACTCAACAACACCCCATCACACAACCACTGTTTGATCTGATCAACATTCAACCTCAACCATTGATCTATTCACCACATATCCAGACCACTAAACATCACCTCGATGCATATTAATTGTCTGATCTTCCTTGAACCAATAATGGTTTTTGATTTGTTCTCATACCACCAAAATAAACAAAGTAAATAATTCTCAATAGTCATTAGATTGGATCCTTCGTTCATTTGTAACCATTAATGTTGTCTAGTGGAACAAATCACATAACCTTAATGCTCAACCATCGTTGGATGAAGCCACAATTAGATTTGGATTGTTGATCTAGTCTCTTCTTTCCATCAGGGCCAACAATCATTTTCATCATCGGTTTATTACTGATAACACGGTCCACTTCGACCATCGTTGACGAACGGTGGAGATCTACTAGGTCCCCAGATCAACGACTAAGATTTCATCTAACAACCTTCAATTTCCATCTTCTATCTTTCTATAAAACCAATCTCCTTGAACAAGGGCTAAGCAGTGTCGTCGTCAGCGCTTTTAACAGTGGTAAATACACACGGTTAAATTGTCCCTACGATATATTAAGATTGATGGAACTTTGGGTCCTGATAACTCTTCATATGACCACAACTATGACCAGGTTCATAAGGTATTGTCGTCGCCTTGGAGTATCGATGCACACCTTGGATTCAAATTGTCTCGATGATAGGCTGGGATCCAACGAAACTAGACCCACTTTGACTTATGTTCCAGTAAAACACTACAACGTTCCTTCATCACGAACTATCGGTCTGGTTCACTCTGAATAAATCCTCGCCTTTGATCTGATTAAGGGTTAATATTCACCGTTGATTTCATTGCTACATACACCGTTTATTTCCTTTACCTTTATCGTCATTGATGATCTCATGATAAATTTTGGCAAGTCCCGATGTGGTAGTCTCCTAACAATGTGATCTTGGTTGTCGATTCTGAAAATCATTGATCAAGATCTATTCACCACCATCGATCTAGACAAGATCTCGCTACTTGTTTCCACTGCAATGAGTAGACCTTCACCATCAATATTCTCCTCGAATTAGATCCTCAATGTTGATTAACTTGCTTTGGCTCATTGTCGTCGGCCCCATTCATCATCAACACTAATTACCAAGTGCATTTTTTTCAGCGATCAAAAGTAGATATCGTCGTCGCCGATCCTGTGGAGCTTGACTCTTGATATCACCAAGTTAAGTTCCAATGATATGGAAAAATACCAATTGATCTCATCCGTTGATTCTGGGAAGGGATTTTCCCCGATCTAATCTACACCATTGGATGTATTTTCTTATTCATGATCTAGAGACAAATCAACGACCATGATTAACCCCTTATCTTGATCGAGTGATCGTTGTTCCTTGATGCTTACAAATGGATTCAAACTTTGTTCCTTGAGGGTATGTGACCCATGTTTTGACCTAAACATGATCTCCTTTTAGATAAATCTTATCCAACTTCCAATATTCATTTCCTTCAGTTCTATGCATCCCATAATCCTTGCAGAAATTCAACAACACATAGTCATTGCTCGGGGACATTCTTCCTTTGTCTGGTTGGTCTGATTCTCTTTGGTATTAGCAATCTGGATGCCTCCTCTATTTTTTTTCGGTTTGATCCTTGGACCTGCCATCATAGTCTACCTTTGACATCAATGACAACACCATTTTCAACAAACTCCTCCTTTGTCATTGATGGCAACACAATTTGGAACTAAAATATTCTACTCTATGCAACCATAGATCTCATTATTTTGTTCTCTTGTAAGTTGTTTGATTCCCACAAGTCTCCATTTTCTGCTAATATCCCCCTTTATCTGTACTCTCCTCCTTTGACATTAATAGAAAAGGGATATTCTCCTCCTTGTTTTTTATTATGGAATTTATTCTATGCAACCAACAATATTTTCTGCTACTCTCCTGAGCTTGTGCCCTTCTGTCTTGCTATAGCTCCCCCTAAGTTGATTCTCTTCATGTAGCGCTTTAGTGATTGGAGGGCATAATGACCACCCCCAATTTATGTCTAAGATACTCAAATACTTTTCTAGGAAGAAGTTTTGTAAATATATCAACAATTTGTTCTTTTGTGTCAGTACACTCCAAGTTAACATTTTGTTCTATGAATTTCTCTCTCAAAGTGATACTTGATTGGAATATGTTTTGTTTTTGAATGGATGTCAGGATTCTTAGATATTTTTACTGAACTAGTATTGTCACATAGAATTGATATGGTTTGATCATATTCTACTTGAATGTCTTTCAATGTTTGTTTCATTGAAAGGAATTGTGTACAATATGGTGTTGTTGCAATGTATTATGCTTCTGTTGTGGATAGAGAAATCGATGATTGCTTCTTGTTGAACCAAGACACCAAGATATTAACTAGAAAGAATGCTCCACCATTAGTGATTTTTCTGTCATCCACACTACTTGCCCAATCTGCATCAATATAAGATGCCAAAATGAAGTCACTACTTGTGGGATACCATAAACCAAAGTACAACGTGCCTTTCAAATATCTGAATATTCTTTTGACTTCCTGTACATGTGTTTCCTTATGTGAAACTTGAAACCTTCCAACTAACCCTACTACCTGCATTATATTTGGCTTTGAAGCTGTCACATAAAGTAGGTTGCCTATCATTGATCTGTACAGGGTTTGATTAGTTTCCTTGGATTCATCTTCCTTTCTTAGCTTACAACTAGTGACCATGGGTGTACTGGCAGGTTTGCAGTCTTCCATTTCAAACTTCTTCAACATATCTTTTATGTATTTGGTCTGAGAGATGAATATGTCTTTGTTGGTTTGAGTAATATGTAGTCCCAAAAAGAATGACAATTCTCCAAGCATGAACATTTAAAGATCCTTTTGCATTTATTCTGCAAACTTTTGTCTCATTTCATCAACATTACTTCCAAAAATAATATCATCCACATAAACTACAATGATCAACATCTTTGCGTTATCTATTTTGATGTACACATTTCTATATGTTGTTCATCTTTTGAAGCCTTGTTGCTACAAGTACTTGTCAAGTCTTGAATACCATGCTCTAGAGGCTTGCTTTAATCCATATAGTGCTTTCTTCAATATGCAAACATAATTTTCATCTTATGATAATAGAAACCCTTCAGGATGTTCTATGTACACTTGTTCCTCTAAATTTCCATTCAAGAAGGATGACTTTACATCAATTTGACACACTTTAAAGTTCATGAAGCTTGAAAATGCCAAAAACATTCTAATGGATTATAGCCTTGCAACAGGTGAAAATGTTTCTTCAAAGTCAATACCTTCTACTTGAGCATACCCTTTACATACAAGTCTTGCTTTACTTTTTATTAATTTTACATCTTCATTAAACTTACTCTTGAATATCCACTTTGTACCAATCACATTTTTATGTTTGATTTTTGGGACAAGTTCCTATGTCTGATTTTTCTCAATTTGGTTTAACTCTTCTTCCATAGAATTTATCCAATGTTGGTCACTACTAGCTTCCTCAAAGCACTTAGGCTCTATTTTGGACAGTAAGGATAGATTCATCTCTTTAGAATTATTTGTCAATTTCCTTCAAGTCTGAGTCATAGCATTTTTGTCACCAAGAATCGTTTTTTCGAGATGATTCCTCTGCACAAACCTTGATGATGTTTGTGTATCTTGGTGTTTTGTTTTTTCTTCCTTTTCTTGTTCTTGTTCTTCATATTCATCTTCTTCTTCTTTGTTGTAATCAATTTATTCTACTTACAATTTGTCCTTGTGTGGTATTTATTCATATATTCTGACATTAATGCTTTCAACAATCTTATGCAACCTTTCATTGTAACATCTATAGGCTTTGCTTCTTGATGAATATCTGAGAAAAATTCCTTCATATTCTCTTGAGTCAAACTTTCCTATATCCTCATCATCTTGTTTGATGTAACACTTTCCTCCAAAGATTTTGAAGTGTTTTATAGATGTTGGTCGACCTTTCCATAGTTCATAAGGTGTTTTTCCATGATTGACTCTGATATGCCCACTATTTAAGATGTAAACAATAGTGTAAAATGCTTCTCTCCAAAAGATATCTAACATATTTTATTCATTTAACATTGTCCTGGGGATTTCTTGTATATGTCTATTTTTTTTTTCATCTACTCCATTTTGTTGAGGGGTTCTTGCAGTTGAATACTGTCTTTTTATTCCATGGTTTTCATAGAATTCTTCAAATTCATTGGATGTGAACTCACCTCCATTATATGATCTTAAGCATTTGATTTTCAGATGAGTCTCATTCTCAACTAAAGCTTTGAATTCTTTGAATTTTTCAAATGCCTCGAATTTATTTTTGAGAAAGGAAACACAAGTCATTCTTCTATACTTATCAATGAGCAACATAAAATAGTTTTCTCCTTGCAGGATTTTTGTTCTTCATGGTCCACACAGATTTGTATGCACAAGTTCCAATGGCTTGGATGTCGCATGTTCCTTTGTCTTAAAGCTCACCTTTGATTGTTTTCCCTGCTGACATTGTTTGCAAATAGTACTTGAGGGTTTTGTGATCGTTGGCATATCTCTTATTGCTTGTTTGTTACTTCTTTTTACAAGGTTGTCAAAGTTCATGTGACCCATTCTTTTATTCCAAAACTAACTTTCATCAGTCTGCCCCATGAAGCATTTTTCTCCATTAATTTCATCAAGAATGTATACATTGTTTGGGGTCCTGATTACTTTTGCAACCAACTTGCCTAAATTTGCTTTTCTGATATCACATTCTCGAGAGTCAAAGGTAAGATTATGCTCCTGGTCACACATCTAGATTACACTAAGAAGATCATGTTTCAAGTTTTCAACACATAGAACCTTTTCAATTTTAGCTTTTCCATTGTCAAGACTGAGAGTGCCTTTTTCAATTATTTTTGATTTTCCATTGTCTCCATAGTTAACATTGCCCTCATTTTTCTTCAGGGTGATAAAATTTGTTCTATCTCATGTCATGTGACTAGAGCATCCACTGTCAACAACCCTGATCTAGATGGATGTCGGTGGCTTCCCAACTATTCCAACTGGCTCATTTTCGCAGTTTTTTCCTAGTTTTTGGGTCCCCAAGTTATGGGGATGTTTTGAGGCCCTAAAAAACATTTTTAGGGCTCACCATAGTCAATTTTTTTACAAAGTTAGAGTCTGACAACAAGATGTGTATTCCTCGGATAGAACTTTCCAACGGGCTATCATGCACCTAAAATGTAGATCATATGCAAAAGTTATGACCCTGAGAAGTTGATGTACTAACTTACCCCAACAGGGCCCACATGACTTTTGGCGCTTCATCTCCTAGGGTTAGATTTTTAGATGTCTAGGGTTTTGGAATTCGTGTTTATTGTAAAAAGGCTTGGAGAGCCTCATTGTAACCATCTTCTTACGAATGAGCGCAACCGTCACATATCTTTTCAAAGATAATCCGCCACCATTCTTACAAGCTTGTTTTCAGTTTGCATTTTACAGTTTCAACATATTTCCTTATTGAATAGAAACTAGTTTTATTGTATCTCTGTTATGGTTCCTTGTGCTTCTATGTTAAACATAATAATAACTTTTATTCATTTCGTTTTGCTCATAAAATATGGATCAGTGGTATCAGAGTGATTTGCTTCTTATCGTTCTTAATGCATGTCCTCGACGAGGTCGGGGTACAAAGAATTGGGTCTTGAGGTTGTTTCTCTTGAGGAAAAAATCTCTCGCATGCCTAAGTGACCTCTCATGGCGAGAAAAAGAAAGATGATGGGACATGAGATCCTTTCAAAATGTTTCTTGAGGAATCCCTCACACAACAAAGGAACAAGATGATGGTTAGTTTTGCGCAAATCCTTCGACGACTACCAACAGACGATGCATCTTCCTCAAACGGAGGTGTCGCCCTCTTCAAGGTACAAATCAACTTTGATATTCCTATATTTTAAATTCAAATAGATGTAGATACTATAGACAAATGGTTGAATCTACTAGAAGGGTATTTTTCTTCCCATAACTTTTCGAATAGAGAAAAGATTACTTTTGCACTCCTCAAAGTCATTCCCCATGTCAATTATTGGTGGGAAACTTTCTGTGAACAAAAGGAAATACAGGAACCCTCATTATTTACAGTGGCGGTTACCTGGGAGTCCTTCATGGATGTTATTAAGGAACAATACTACCCTATCGGAAGCTATGTCGATCTGTATACAAAATAGACCACACTGTGGTAGGAAAGAGACCAAAGAGTGCCAGTGTTCACAAATATCTTCCATACCATGCGCACCAAGATGGGTATAAAATATTATGAGCGACATATGGTGCTCAAGTATCGTGGTAGTCTGCATAAATACATCCAAGCCAAAATGGAGTTTCTGGACATCTCGTCCTTGGGCGTGGCCTATCGATATGCCGTCAAAATTGAGCAGAAGCTTAAATAAAAGACATATCAATTTGGGCCTGGGAACCTCGCACAAAAAAATAAGGGCAGCCCCAACTCGTAGAACAAAGGACAGGGAAAATATGAACAACCTCAAGACAACCAGGCTAAGCTGCATACAAAGAAGGACACTGGAAAAACAAAGAAAGATACAGGGAAGTGGTGCGACTTCCATAAGAGACCCTGGCATAACACTGTTGATTGTCGCTAAAAACAGTTGCTAGTGGCTGAGGTGAAAGCCTCTGAATCAGATGCGGGTTTCGAATCTGAGTCAGAACTAGAAAGGGGGAGACAGATCATTGACGTAGAACCCAGTGCCACCATTGTGACCACTGAGATCCATCTTGGTGAACCAAATGAGCCAGAGGAAGGCAAGCACCTTTTTCGCTCACAGATGTGGGTGAAAGCCACCCTGGTGCACTTCATCATTGATAGCAGTAGCTAGAAGAACCTCATCTCAGCAGAGGTCGTCAAGC
>JASDQU010273189.1:14498-29745 GCA_032191745.1 Picea mariana
GGTTTGGAGCTGCAGGTGAACCGTGTTCACGTGAACCGCGAATTCTTGAGTCGCGATCTCCCGATTTTGCAAAAAAGGGATCGCTAAGGAGAACTGTGGGTAGTGGACTCCCAAGTGGAGTGGAAGAGTACTTAGACTCTTCGGGCTCGAGGTTGAAGAAGATCCTGGTGAGAGTAGGGTGGAACCGTGAGGGTTGACACACGCTGCATCAATAATGTAATATAACAATGTAACATGTTAATAAGCATATACCTTAATAATATAGTGCAATACATTAATAGTATATAAATACATAAAATTAAACCATTAATTAATTAATATCTTAAAGTGATGTATAAATTAAGTATCAATACATTAATGTAACATCACATTAACATGTTAATTAGTAAATATTTTAATAATATATAATATATTGTATTAATACATTATACATTAATAAATTGTTAAACTACAAATATATTATTACATTAATCATTAAATAATTAATTAATTAATTAATACATTTATAAACTTTAAATAAAATTAATAAAATATTAAAATATTATTAATTTATATATTAACAAATATCCAAAAATATAATAATACATTAAATATTAAAGTATTAACCATCATATTCATACAATATTCATAAAGTAAAAATATATTTGTAATACATTATTATTTATATATTAATAAAGTATTAAATTATTTTTTTAATATTATTTTCTTCTTATTATAAAATAAACTTTAATTCAAATTACCCTAACCTAAATTTTAATAGGAATAATCCTAACCCAAATATTTTCCTAATAGTAATCCTAGCAACCCTATGACGAGAAACATTGGAACTCTGTAATATTTGAAAATGCTTCTCACATTCTAGCAATGATTAAGGGTTTGTTTGTCACGTGACATCATAAGGTTTTGGTTGTCACATTGCGACGTAGGATTTTTGTTTGACACAATGTGGGGTTGGAATAGGTTTGTCATAGTTTGATAGTGGGTTATGTTCATCACATAAAGACGTTGGGAAATGGTAGTTTATCTAGAATGTTGGGCTATGCTTGTCACATTGCGACATGACATCATAAGGTTATGGTTGTCAGATTGTGATGAAGGGTTTTTGTTTGACACAATGTGGTGTTGGAATAGGTTTGTCATAGTCTCATAGTGGGTTATATTCATCACATAGCGATGTTCAGAAATGGTCATCTCACTAGAATGTTGGGTTTGTTTGTCACATTGGACATTGGGTTGTGTACATCACATTGCGACAATGGGTTATCTTCACCAGATAATGAAATTTGAAAAATGTTCTCATGTTATCATGATGGGATATTTGTGTTACAGTACGACAATGAGGTTATGGTAATCACATTGTGACAACTAGGCTATGTTCATCACATTGCAACAATATGGCTATATTCGTCACATTACGATGATGGGGCTATGTGTGACACATCGCCAAATTACTGTGTTTGTCATATTGTGACACTACTATGTTCGTCACCTTGAAAAATTACTATGTTCATCAATATGTGATGAAAAGGCTATGTTGGTCACATTGTGACAATATGGGTATGTTTGTCATAATATGACGAAGGGGCTATGTTTGTCACATTGTGACAATATGGGTATGTCCGTCACATTGCTTCAATATGGGTATGTTTGTCACATTATGATGAAGGGATATGTTTGTCACATTATGACAATATGGGTATGTTCATCACATTGCGACGACAAGGCTATGTTTGACACATTGTGACATTACTATGTTTGTGAGATTGTGACACTACTATGTTCATCACATTCCAACATTACTATGTTCATCGTTTTGCGATGATAAGGCTACGTTTGTAACATTGTGACAATATGGGTATGTTTGTCACATTCCCACGATGAGGCTATGTTTTTCATGTTGCAATGAAAGGGATATGTTTGAAACATTGTGACATTGCTATGTTTATTAGATTGTGACAATGCCATGTTCATCATTTGCAACATTACTATGTTCATTACTTTGTGATGGAAAGAATATGTTCATCACATTGTGACAATATGATTATGTTCATGACAATTTGACGACAAGTTATATTCATCACATTAATACGATAGGGCTATGTTTCATGCATTGCAACATTACTATCTTTGTCAAATTGTGACACTATTATGTTCGTCATAATGGAACTTTACTATGTTCATCAATTTGTGATGACAAGGCTATGTTCGTCACATTGCAACAATATGGGTATGTTCGTCACATTATGACGATGGGGTTATGTTTGTCACATTTTGAGGATGGAGATTTTATTGAAAAATTGAGACATTGGTATGATTATCAGATTATTCAATACGTCTATCTTTGTCACATTGCAATGATGGGCTATGTTCATCACATTACAACAATAGGTCTATGTTTGATACATTGCAACATTACTATGTTTGTTAGATTGTGATAGTACTATGTTTGTCACATTGCGACAATATGGGTATGTTCGTCACATTGTGACAATATGGGTATCTTTGTCACATTATCACAAAGGGGCTATGTTCGTCACATTACAACAATATGGGTATGTTCATCACATTGCGACAACAAGGCTATGTTTGACACATTGTGACATTACTATATTTGTGAGACTGTGACACTACTATGTTCGTCACATTGAAACATTACTATGTTCATTGATTTGTGACGATAAGGCTATGTTTGTAACATTGTGACAATATGGGTATGTTTGTCACATTACCACGATGAGGCTATGTTTGCCACATTGCGATGAAAGGGCTATGTTTGAAACATTGCGACATTGCTCTGTTTATTAGATTGTGACACTACCATGTTCATCATATTGCAACATTACTATGTTCATTACTTTGTGATGGAAAGACTATGTCCGTCACATTGTGGCAATATCGGTATGTTCATCACAATTTGACAACAAGCTATATTCATCACATTAAGATGATAGGGATATGTTTCATGCATTGCAACATTACTATGTTTGGAAGACCGTGACACTATTATGTTCGTCACAATGAAACTTTACTGTGTTCATCAATTTGTGATGACAAGGCTATGTTCGTCACAATGCGACAATATGGGTATGTTTGTCATACTATGATGATGGGGCTATGTTTGTCACATTTCAAGGATGGACCCTTGTTTGAAAAATTGAGACATTAGTATGATTATCAAATTATTCATTAGGACTATGTTCATCACATTGCAATGATGGGCTATGTTCATCACATTACAACAATAGGTATATCTTTGAAACATTACAACATTACTATGTTTGCTAGATTGTGATAGTACTATGTTCATCAAATTGAAAAATTACTATGTTAATCAGTTTGCGATGACAAGGCTATGTTCATCACATTTCGACAATATGGCTATGTTTTTCACATTATGACACTGGGGCTATATTCTTCACATTACGACAATGGGGCTATACTAATCACATTACGATGTTACTAAGTTTTTTAGTTTGTGAAACTACTATGTTGATCACATTGCAAGATTATTATGTTCATCACTTTGCAACAACAAGTATATCTTCGTCACATTGAACCAATATTGGAAATGTTTGTCTCACTATGATGGTGGGATATGTTCGACATGTTGTGACATTACTATGGTTGTCATACTATGAAGCTACTATGTTCATCATGTCACAATGTTCAGTTTTGTTCGTCATACTTGAACGTCGGGTCATGTTCGTCACATGACATGGTTGGTTTATGTTCAACACGTTACGAAAATGAAGTTTTGACAAAAAAAAAATTTTAAGATAATGAATTGTTTCCTTTGTCACAAAGATAGGAAATTTGAACCGATGCACAATGTATTACATAGAATTCAACTTAAGATCATACTTGTTCTAAGGACATTGATAACAAATCATCTTTAATTTTAGTCTTTGTTTTATAGTGATATTTTGAATAAATATAATGAAAATATTTGTAATAATGGAATAAAAATATTTACATTTAAATTTAATATATTTATATTTTAAAGGGATTTGTTTAGCAAACTAGTTCCCAAGCATTCATTTCCTTGATGTTGAATCTCCCAAAAGGCTCTCAAGTTCTCAAAATAGTACTAAAACAATTGAAGAAGTTTCCTACCAGTTCCCAAGCTCTGAGAACTTCAAAAACTAGTTTCAGAGATGTTGAAAATACTGAGAACTATTCCCTAAAAACTATCATTCTTTTATAAAATTCATACTAAAAATTTAATTTTAAAGAAAGTTAAAAAAAATATCCATAATTTTTAAAGAAAATGTGTGTGATATTAAAAAAAGTAGAAGATATTTTTTTCCTTAAAAGTGACTTAAAATACATCAAATTTTGTTTAAAAAATTAAATCTTTATAATTTATAAAATCACCAAACTTATAATAATTCAAGCAAACTTCTTTCCAATATTTTTTAGTCGTAAAAGTAAAAATAAAATGTTAAAAGAAATTTAATTTTTAATTTTTTTTAATAAAGTTATAATGGATAATCATTATGTGCTATTTTTTTTAATTATTGCTCCAATCAAAAAATAAAATGTTAAAACATATCAACTTTTTTCTTTTTTCTTTTAAGAAAATTTCAATAAATGATGATGATGGTGATAATGATGATCAAATTGGTTAAGAGAAGTATTAAGATCACTATAGTTTTGATGAGTTATAAAGTTAGGAAGATTGGTATTGTGACAAGTATTTTTAAATTGAGATATACACTTGAGACCAAATTGGTTTATTTGACCTTAAGAAGGTAAGGGATTACTTGAAAAGAATTAAGAGAAGGATTCCAAGATTACCATAGTTTTTTTGAGTTAAAAGGTTAGGAAGGTTGGTAGTGTCACAAATATTTTGAAATTGAGATTTAATCTACTATATGTTAAACATTATAAGAGAAAGTTTTTTTCATATTCAACCCTATTAATGTCACAAAGGTGAAAAAATCTTTCATCCCAAGGTGTTTTGAGAGATGAAGCTCATGAGAATTTGTTTTTACTTTAACAATCTTTATTTTCTTCTATGCTCATAAAAATAGAGAGATATGTTTTATTTTGTAGATTATGGTTGACTACCTCCTTACAATATATTAATTTTGGTTTTCCCTCCAACTCTTTATCACACAACATTTTCTCCTTAAATTTTGATGTAATAGGATTTTTAATACTATCATTATTCTGCAATATGATCTCTTCCTTTATTCTCCAATGGTTTAGCCAAGATTAGGCATCCTTATTCCATCCCAAAGGTGGTTTTGGCTAGATTTTGAAGTGATTTAAGGAAGCATCTTGTTGTCCATGACTTAAGAGGACTAACGAGAGTCTCAAAGATGAGTTTTTTCTTATCCCATATCCAAAGATATGAAAATTTACAATTTTTTTCAAGCCAACAATAATATTTTTATCCTCTATTTAGCAAACCAATTGATTGTTTATAATTTATTAAATAGAGTTTTTTATAAATTTATTTGTGTGCTTGAAAGACATTAAGAGAAGCATTCAAAGATTAAGAGAACCATTCCAAGATTAGCATAGTTTTGCAGAGTTAAAAGGTTAGGAATCTTGGTGGTGTGACAAATATTTTGAAATTGAGATCTAATCTAGTCTATGCTAGCCATTGTAATCATCTTCAACCTAAGTTAAGAAGGTTGGTAGTGTGAAAAATATTTTGAAATCAAGATCTAATCTAGTATATGCTAGATATTATAATAGAAAATGTTTTTCATCTTCAAGCATCTTAATGTCACAAGCGTGAAAGAATCTTTCCTACCATGAGGTTTTTGGATTACATTATATCTAAATTTTTCTTTTCCCTCTAACTCTTTATCACACCACATTTTCTCCTTAAATTTTGATATAGTAATATTTTTAATATTATCCTTATTTTGGAATATGATCTCTTCATTTATTCCAAATGGTTTAGCGACTATTAGACATCCTTATGTCATTATGTAGATGATTTTGGAAAGAGTTTGAAGCAATTTTAGGAAGCATCTTGTCATCCATGTTGTTTAACTTGCTCTTATTTGTCTAGTCCTAGTCATTTTCCCAATGACGAAAATGCTTGCTTATGTGAGAAGGATAAGATATAATATGTTATTAAATTATTTTGGATCTACTAGGATTTACTAGAGTCTTAAAAAGGAGTTTTTTCTTATTACATATCCAAATATCCACAAATTTACAATTGTTTTCCAACCCATACTAAGCTTTCAGTGCTCCATTTAACAAACTAATTATTTGTTATCATTTCTAATAAAATTTGATTACCAATAATAATTATTATAATCATTATATCTATTATTTCTTTTTAATTTATTTTCAATATTAATAATTGAAAATTGATAAATTGATTTATTTTATTTACAATATTAAAAATAAAAATTTCATTTAATTAAAATAAAAAATTATAAATTAAAAAAATAAAACTTTATGAACATTGTATACAACTAGGAACAACCACATTAAGTAGAAAGTGGTTGATATAGGCCAATCAACATCATTAATTTTAAAAGGGTGGAAAATGACGCTTAATGTGGTTGTTGCTAGTTGATGGGTGAACCACAACTATTAATGAATTTATACATTTTAAATATAATAATTAAGTATTAATTAATAATTAATTAATAATTATTTAGTAATTAATTATTTATTATTAATCAATTATTAATAATATATTAATAATTAATCACTTAATCATTAACAAGTAATTAATTATAAATTATTAATTAATAATAACATAATTGTTAAATATTACTTGATAATAAATTAATTATTAATTAATAATTGAAAATAAATTAAATATTAAATATTAATTATAATTAATAAAAAATAAAATATTAATTAATAAAAAATAAAATAGCACATACCATAATAAAATAATAAAGTAAATAATAATAATAATGTGTTACCTGTATTAATAATTAAATATTAATTAATTAAAAATACAATAATATATATCATAATAAAATAATAAACTAAATAATAATAGTAAAGCTTTACATGTAATAATAATAAAGTAATACTAAACTAAATATAAAAAAATAATAATATAACATATTAATTAATTAGGGAAAACAATTTTCATACATTTCTAATGTATTAATACATTAATGTAATATAAATATATTAATGTAATATAATAAAACAATACTAAACTAAACATTAAAAAATAATATAACATATTAATATATTAATGTAATATAAACGTATTAATGTAATATTATATAAATATACAAAACTATTAATATATATTTGTTAATAAATATATTAAAATTTTATTCATTTATGTATAAATACATTAAAAAAAAATAATATATTAAAATATTAATGTATAATGTAAGATAATAATGGAACATGTTAATAAACAAATACTTAATAATATAGTGTAATGCATTAATAGTAATACATTAATAATATATAAATATATTAATGAAATATTACATAAATGTACTAAAGTAATAATAAAGAAATATATTAATAATAATGTAAAATACATTAATAATGTATAAATATATTGATTTAATATTACATAAATATACAAAAGTACTAATGTATTAATTAACAAATATATGAACCATTTACTAATTAATATATTAATACATAAAATTAAACCATTAATCAATTAATTAATACCTTAAAGTGATGTATAAATTAAGTATCAATACATTAATGTAACATCACATTAACATGTTGTCCCTCAGGTGTAGGACAGTCGGTGATGGAGTGTGTTGTTAAGCCACTCCGTGTTGTTAAAGCCACTGGTTCGAAACCTGTGGGGACAAAAAATCCAAACATGTTAAGGGTTGGTGTGGCTCAGGCCGGGTGCAATCCCCAGGTGATTTTGACAGCTCAGATGCCCCTGAGTCACAGTTTCTCAAGCCACAGGTTAATCGCGTAGCCAACAAGTTCCGCACAAATTAACAAACAAAAAAAAAACATCACATTAACATATTAATTAGTAAATATTTTCATATTATATAATATATTGTATTAATACAATATACATTAATAAATTGCTAAAGTACAAATACAATATTAAATTAATCATTAAATAATTAATTAATTAATTAATACATTTATAAACTCTAAATACAATTAATAAAATATTAAAGTATTATTAATTAATACATTAACAAAGCATTCGTACATTAATAATAAAGTAATCAAGTATCCAAAAATATAATAATAAATTAAAATATTAAAGTATTAACCACCATATTCATACAATATTCATAGAGTAAAACTATGATAAAGTAAAAATATATTTGTAATACATTATTATTTATAAATTAATAAATTATTAAATTATTTTTTTAATATTATTTTCTTCTTATTGTAAAATAAACCCTAATTCAAATTACCCTAACCTAAATTTTAATAGGAATAATCCTACCCCAAATATTTTCCTAATAGAAACCCTATCAACCCTATGACGAGAAACATTGGAACTTTGTAATGTTCGAAAATGGTTCTCACATTCTGACAATGGTTAAGGGTTTGTTTGTCACATGACATCATAAGGTTTTGGTCATCACATTGGGACGCAGGATTTTTGTTTGACATAATGTGGGGTTGGAATAGGTTTGTCATATTTTGATAGTGGGTTATGTTCATTGCATACATACATTGGGAAATGGTAGTCTATCTAGAATGTTGGGCTATGTTTGTCACATTGTGACATGACATCGTAAGGTTATGGTCGTCACATTGTGATGTAGGGTTTTTGTTTGACAAAATGTGGTGTTGGAATAGGTTTGTCATAGTCTCATAGTGGGTTATATTCATCACATAACGATGTTTGGAAATGGTCATCTCACTAGAATGTTGGGTTTGTTTGTCACATTGGGACATTGGGTTGTGTACATCACATTGCGACAATGGGTTATCTTCTCTAGATAATGGAATTTGAAAAATGTTCTCACATTATCATGATGGGATATTTGTGTCACACTGTGACAATGAGGTTATGGTAATCACATTGTGACAACCAGGCTATGTTCATCACATTGCAGAAATATGGCTATGTTCATCACATTACGATGACGGGGCTACGTTTGACACATCGCCAAATTACTGTGTTTGTCATATTGTGACACTACTATGTTCGTCACCTTGAAAAATTACTATGTTCATCAATACGTGATGAAAAGGCCATGTTGGTCACATTGCGACAATATGGGTATGTTTGTCAGAATATGACGAAGGCGCTATGTTTGTCACATTGCGATGATATGGGTATGTCTGTTACATTGCTTCAATATGGGTATGTTTGTCACATTATGATGAAGGGCTATATTCATCACATTACGACAATATGGGTATGTTCATCACATTGCGATGATGACGCTATGTTTGACACATTGTGACATTACCATGTTTGTGAGAATGTGACACTACTATGTTCATCACATTGCAACATTACTATGTTCGTCGCTTTGTGATGATAAGGCTATGTTTGTAACAATGTGACAATATGGGTATGTTCGTCACATTCCCACGATGAGGCTATGTTTGTCATGTTGCGATGAAAGGGCTATGTTTGAAACATTGCGACATTGCTATGTTTATTCGATTGTGACAGTGCCATGTTCATCATTTTGCAACATTACTATGTTCATTACTTTGTGATGGAAATAATATGTTTGTCACATTGTGACAATATGAGTATGTTCATGACAATTTGACGACAAGATATATTCATCACTTTAAGATGATAGGGCTATGTTTCACGCATTGCAACATTACTATCTTTGTCAGATTGTGACACTATTATGTTCATCACAATGGAACTTTACTATGTTCATCAATTTTCGATGACAAGGCTATGTTCATCACATTGTGACAATATGGGCATATTCGTCACATTATGACAATGGGGTTATGTTTGTCACATTTCGAGGATGGATCTTTTATTGAAAAATTGAAACATTGGTATGATTATCAGATTATTCAATAGGTCTATCTTTGTCACATTGAAATGATGGGCTATGTTCATCACATTACAACAATAGGTCTATGTTTGACACATTGCAACATTACTATGTTTGTTAGATTGTGATAGTATTGTGTTCGTCACATTGCGACAATATGGGTATGTTCGTCACATTGCGACAATATGGGTATCTTTGTCACATTATCACAAAGGGGCTATGTTCGTCACATTACAACAATATGGGTATGTTCATCACACTATGACAACAAGGCTATGTTTGACACATTATGACATTACTATGTTTGTGAGATTGTGACACTACTATGTTCATCACATTGAAACATTTATATGTTCATTGATTTGTGACGATAAGGCTATGTTTGTAACATTTTGACAATATGGGTATGTTCATCACATTACTACAACGAGGCTATGTTTGTCACATTGCGATGAAAGGGATATGTTTGAAACCTTGCGGCCCCACCTGCTTCAACAACCTATATTTACTCCTTACCTAACTTAAGAATGCCCCAAACTTACGATGTTTTACAGGCTTCCAAACCATCAATTGCCTTTATCCAATGCTTTGTGGAGGGGATTAGAGCCTATATCCAGGCACAGACCAGGCTATCAGACTCACATACCATTTACACAGCCAGGCACAAACCATGCTACAGTGGAGAGTTGTGGGTGGGAGGTTCGGGAGAGGACAGATAACATCGCACAGGGCATAGCTATCTGACGGAGAGGGACCATCTATGCTATCAGATAGGGCATGGGACAGCTACTAACATGCCTTACTACTAGCTCTACACTAGCTTACGTATTCCAATTAGTACTATTAGCAAGAATAACTACTAGCTCTACTACGTTAAGCCATAGAAAGTGAAAGCCTTAGAGTTCCATATAGTGAAAGTTTAATAGAAGCCTTAAGTCTCCATTATTTTCTTTAGAAACTAGTCCCCTTCCTTGCTGCATAGAATCTTCTTTCCATTTCCCATGTGATTATACTTCATGCTGCACTTATAGTCATACGTCTAACGGGTTACTACGACTATCGACTAAGACTTCACTCCTTATCGACTAGGGCTATGAGTGTAAAGTACTTCCTGGGAATCTGTGTGTATATGCGTGTTATGCGTAGCTCTACATTGTAGCTCAATGAATACTCCTCACTCACTCCTCTGGGAGTCATCAATGAGTAATCATTGTGTAACTTATATGTGTCTTCTATGAGAGTATGTCCATGTGTGATTCAGCCTATGGTGAGGTGCTCTCTCTCCTTCCTCATTCCTTAGTGTAAATATGGTACCCTGTAAATCTTAGGTGAGTAGTTCATGAAATTGAGTTGTAATGGATCCTCCTAAAGGTTATTGTATAAGTATATATGGTGTATTTCCCATATATTTCCTTAGCATGGGTGTTGCTCAAATGGTTCATTTGTTCCTTCCCCAGTTTGGGAAAGAGATAACGCACCTTCCCCGCGATATGAGAAAGTACTTCATTCCTCTATTTTGGATAAATAGAGTGCTAAACGCTCCTTGAGAGCCAATGTAAGAAATTTCCTTTTAGTGCATCGATGTATGGTGTATAAAGCTCCATATCCAACATTAGATCCTGCAATAATAGTGGACCCAGCAGCATCAGCAGCAGCTACGACAGCCTCCGAGCCTCATGTTCCTTGGGGTAACTCAAACATGATATGTGAGGTTGGTTCAACATGGGGTGTCCCATCTTTACCCTTTCTCTCAGAATGGCTTCTCTTTGCTGGACGAAGACAGAATGAATAAAGAATGCAACAGCTAATCCAGACGGTTATCTTTATTCCTTAGACTCAGCATACAATCCTAACACAGATTCACATTATTAGATCAACATAGATGAACATAGGCGTTATTGGTCATTCACTCTCAATTACATTATCATGCTTTAGCGACGAAATCACCTGCCTATAGATTAAATATACGGGTCATTCTCTTTTATCCTTTATTTAGGAAGGCATATTTCATCAGCCAACCATAGACAACGTAGTTCTACCCGGTCAGCACATAGCCCAAGGACAGGTGCCCAGTGACAGATGCCCAGGGGTAGGTCTATATCTAGCTATCATGAATCCTAGCTATAAGGTCACTGGCATAATCCTAGATATAAGGTAAGCGGATTCAATCGGAGCTATAAGGTAATGGTGCTTCAGTTACGTGTCCGAGTGGGGATGCCAAAGGGTTACTTGAAGGGTTACTTAAGTGGGCATCGAAGCTATCAAGGTGTGCTCAAGGTGCTCTATCACGTTAAGATTTAGTCACCTGGCACTTCCTGAAATACATCCACATACTCTTGCAATACTGGGAAATCTTGTAGATCTGGTTCATTACCCTCTCTTGGTTCTTCCACACGTGCTGCATCTAACTGACATCCCTTTCTGAAACACTTCTTCAACTGTAAACATGTGATCTGCCTTAAGGAACTGGGTCTTGGCACTCCTCTGACTGTCACTTGATTTCCTTCTTCATCTATACATGTGTAGGTCTTGTTGTGGCAATATAGCATAGCATGGTGTGCATCCAACCAATCCATGCCAATCAGAACATCATAAGATCCTAAGGGAATGATGTTATGATCTAGAAAAGTTTGTAGACCATTCATCTCAAGGGAACAATTTATTACTACTTCGGTGATCTTCCTCTTTATACCTGTAGCCACTGTACTAACCCAGCTCTGTAAAGCTTGCTTCTCTTTAAGTGACACCTTTAAACCATGTTAGGAGCAATGTAACTATGGCTTGCCCCTGAGTCAATCAAAATAGCCATCGGTTTACTAGCAATCTTACCCGCTACTTCAATCATGTGAGATTTATGCTCAATTTCGAGACCTTTCGGTCATTGTCATTAATGTGCATTATAATTGTAAGTAGCATGAAAATGAGTATTAAAAATGCATAAATATATATTATATATATGGCGGCTTCTTCTTTGTTTCCTGTTACAAAACAAAGAAAGAGTTGATTAATAAGATAGAAAAGAGAAGTGAGAATGTGTTCTTTACCACTGGTTGCTACGAAAAAAAAGAAAAAGGCCAAAGCCCCAGAGAGGGGGTAGAGTATGCCTTTCAACATGACGTGGCCCAGCCAGATACAACAAAAGATAATTGTAATATAGATCGCCACTAATAAGGGACGATTTTTACGCCATTTTCACAAACTGTAAACGAAACATGTTTGAATAAAGAGAGCTGGGCCATAATCAGCAAATAGAAAAACTCTTACCAGCAAGACTAAAAAAAAGATCAAATCTACCTGTAAGAAGAAACGAGTGGAGAGATAGATAAAAATAGAGAGAAAGACTTTCGTGGGCTCGGATATATTCCACAAAGTAGCGGCCGAAAGGGAGCTCAAAAAAAGGCCATTTAAATAGAATTCCTTTTCAAAGGGGGTAGAGGCCAGACCAACAAAATAAAGAGTGGCACTCCCCCCCAGGATTAGAATGACTTTTACCTTTCCTAAGAAAAGGTCCGAAGGTACTGGGATTAAAGCCAGCGTGACGTAGACCGTAAACCAGAAAACAAAGTATTTGATACTTTTGAAGTTCCATCGGCTGGCTAACCCTAAATGAGAAACCCCATTAAACAGATGATAGGACCGGGATAAGGCTATTATTGCTATGTTTATTATATTGTGACACTACCATGTTCATCATATTGCAACATTACTATGTTCATTACTTTGTGATGGAAAGACTATGTTCGTCACATTGTGACAATATGGGTATGTTCATCACAATCTAACGACAGGCTATGTTCATCACATTAAGACGATAGGACTATGTTTGATGCATTGCAACATTACTATGTTTGTCATATTGTGACACCATTATGTTCGCCACATTGGAGCTTTACAATGTTCATCAATTTGCGACGACAAGGCTATGTTCGTCACATTACGACAATATGGGTATATTCGTCACATTATGACAATGGCGCCATTTTTGTCACATTTCGTGGAAGGAGATTTGTTTGAAAAATTGTTACATTAATATGATTATCATAATATTATAGTACTATGCTCGTCACATTGCAACATTACTATGTTCATCACTTTGCGATGACAAGGCTGTGTTTGTCACATTGCGACAATATGGGTATGTTTGTCACATTTCAACGATGGGCTATGTTCATCACATTACAATGACAGGGATATGTTTGACACATTGCAACATTACAATGTTTGTTAGATCGTGACACTACTATGTTCGTCAAATTGCAAAATTACTATGTTAATCACTTTGCGATGACAAGGCTATGTTCATCACATTGCGACAATATGGCTATGTGTTTCACATTATGACACTGGGGCTATATTCTTCACATTACGACAATGGGGCTATACTAATCACATTATGATGTTACTAATTTTTTTAGTTTGTGACACTACTATGTTCATCACATTGCAAGATTATTATGTTCATCACTTTGCGACAACAAGTATATGTCCGTCACATTCAACCAATATTGGAAATCTTTGTCTCACTATGATGGTGGGATATGTTCGACACGTTGTGACATTACTATGGTTGTCATACTATGAAGCTACTATGTTCATCATGTCACAATGTTCAATTTTTTTCATCATACTTGAACGCCGGGTCATGTTCGTCACATGACACGGTTGGTTTATGTTCAACACGTTATGAAAATGAAGTTTTGACAAGTTTTTTTTTTTAAGATAATGAATTGTTTCCTTTGTCACAAAGATAGGGAATTTGAAACGGTGCATGATGTATTACATAGAATTCAACTTAAGATCATACTTGTTCTAAGGACATTGATAACAAATCATCTTTAATTTTACACATAATGATTTTTACTTTCTCTAAAGAAATTGATAGAAAATCATCTTGAACATTGTAGATAATGAATTATACTTGTTCTAAGGAGATTGATAACAAATCATTTAATAATTTTTACTTGTCATAAGATCATGGATAGCAAATCAATGCCAAAGTGTTACTAAATTATTGATAAATTAATAAATTAATACATTATTAATAAATTAATACATCATTAAGGGTGAAATCATGAAGATGGGTTACACTTTTGCTTGTTTTATGAGAAAAAAAACTGTATTTTCACAAGTTATTCAACTTCCGACCTATAAAAGTATTTTTTTTTATTTAGAATTTCACTTTACAGTAAAAACAAAACTTGTGAAGAATTGTGTTAGCTTTCCAATGACTATTTTTCAATTTTTTTTTATCACGATTTGATATGTCAATTTGACAATTGTTTAACAGTATGTTTCTTAAACATGAAATGAATGATAATGAG
>JASDQU010273196.1:2725-14494 GCA_032191745.1 Picea mariana
TGGCACAAAATTTTGTCAGATAACCTTACATCAGAGGTTATGAATAACAAAGCAGCTAGGTCAAAAGGACAGCCAGTGTCTTTTTATATGTCAACTTATATCATGGATTCCATTTGCTTTATGAATCCTTTCCCATTAATGAATTGGAGTTGGAATATTTCTTGCCCAGAGCCTATTCATAAGTACCACTCAGCTCTCTGGGAAGAAAATGCAAAAAACATTTTTTATGAGGTTTGTCATTATGTAATTATCCCTCTGCACAAAATATTCTTTGGATGTGAACCTCCTCGTATTTCTAATAACATCATAGAAAACCTCAAGTCAGTTGCTGACTGGTTCATTGAGGAAAATTTTTCCTATGTTAGGGTTTATGGTTGTTCTATTCCACCTCACACACTCCCAAAAATTTTACCAGACAGGTTGATATGCAGAGAAGTGGGTTATCAGCTAATCAATGGTGGTATTGGGTTAGATTTAAAAGCTCGGTAGAAAAAATCATGGCCATCTTTTCCTGTTTATATACGAAAATTTGTTTTATTAAACATAGGACATTCTAAGGCAGAAGCCGAGTCGATGGACGAAGTGAAATTAGAAAGTATAGAGCACAGGAAACATGACCCTTACCAAATAATCAGTCGGCATTTCAAACAATGTAATTTGAAATCATATGAACATGAATATTCAGTTTATGATGATGTTTTCAAAAATGTTAAATCTTATGAGGAAGTGCAGAGCAGAGTGAAAGCCTTGTCACCTGATGCACAGGTGGAGTTTACATCTTTTCAAAGAAATAGACGATGTTGTCTGCCAAAGATCTTACAAGGTGAAATGTCAACTTCATTGTCAGAGCAAGAAACAATTCCTTCGGGGTTTGAAACCATTATCCAGGATAATTCAAGTGACAAAGATAAGTTGAAAGGTCTTGAAATACCTCCTTAGAATACAGAGGGTTCTAAGACCAAAGAACTAGAGACAGAAAAGGGAAAAGCAATAAAAACAAGTCCAATAGTTCTCAATGATATTCCAGAAAATGTTGGAGGAACAACTTCAAAGGAACCTGGCAGCCCTATTACAACATTGACCCCACTACAGTCTACTTTCAGAACCCCTCATGAAGGAGTTCTATATGTAAGTGACTTAGAGCCAATCACCAGAGATGAAATCCCTTCATCTGATTATTTTATAGTAAAAAACGAAGAGCTGTCTTGAAACAAGAAATTCATCCTGTAGGAGAAAGAATGATCAAAAAACATAAAACTATCATTGATGGGAAGAAACTCAATGAAGGAGAGTTCGCTACAGAGTTAGTAGGAACCATGGGTGCTATAGCATCAACCAACATGTATTCTGTAGGAAATCTAACAACTATGCTGGAGCAAAAGGATCAAGAAATAATGCAGTTGTAGGAAAGATTAAAAGAAAATGAAAGAATTATTGGCTGGGGGATAAAAAAGGGTCTAGAACAAGCTAGACTCAAAGACATACAAGAAATTCAAAAGTTGAATGGAAACTTGGATGAAGCAAAACACATGATACAGGTTACTCAAGAACAAGTGCAAAAGCTGGGCGATGAAAATAAATCTTTGCAAGATAAGATTATTTCAATTACTAATCAAGTAATTGAAATTGAACATTTCAAGACTCAAGCATTAGAGATATATGCAAACATAGAAGAAGAACAACAAAAAATATTTTGTAATCTGGAAATCATCCAGAACTATTTTCTTGAGTCAAATAGGTCTATGGAAAAGGTAGTTCAGAAAGAAAGAGAAGCTAAAGTAGCAAGGAATTATTTTCAAAAGGTAATAACTTCTTTACAAAAAGAGGAAATTGGAAAAACCCAGAAATTACCCATTTCAGAACAAGTAAAGGGAGATATAATGATAAAAGTTTGGGAAACAAAATTGGCAGAATATAAAAGAATTAGAAAAGGAATTAATGAAGATTGTCAAAGGATCTTCAATCTTATTGAAAAAGGTTCAGTAAATATCGGGACAAATGGTTTTTCTGAGTTATTAGACGAAGTCAACATTACCAGGTATCAGCTAAAGTCAAGAGAAGAACTTGAAGAAAGGAAAGCAGAAATTTCAAATATTAAAATGGTCAACATTGCAGAAATAGATAAGTGGATGATAGCTTCAAGTTCAAAGTTGGAAAAGGTTAAATTCATAGAGAAAACAATAGCAAGCCAGTTGCCAGGCTTACAAAGAAGTTTTTCCTCTTTTGAAGCAAATGAAGTACCTGAGGCTCCTAAGGTCTTGGTAAACTTTTTAGGGAAATATGTTCAATGTGTTGAAACAGATAAAGAAAGTTCATCAACACAAATTTAAAACTTTGTAAACATTTTATTTTTTAGAATTTTGAAAGAAATTGTAAATGGTTGACATTAGTCTATGTAACCGTAATATTAGGAAGTTGGTTAGCTACCAACGAAAAACTTTGATAGAAAAGTATAAATATAGTTTCAAAAAGAGGAAAAAGGGCTTCAGAAATTTTGGAGAAGGCCAATTTTGGAAAAATCAACTTTGAAGTTCATCGGAATATAAACCGCAAACAAGATTCTGGATCCTGCAATTTTGTGACTATGTTTCTTCCCCTGTTTATCATACTTTATTAAATCTTCCTTTAATGTGTGTTTCTAACGAGTAAATAGATTTGAAGTTATATTCATTGTTGTTTATTATTTCAGATTGATTTGGATGTCTAATGTATTATAGTCTTTCCTCTGAAATTACTTTAGTAATTTTAAGACCTGTAAAACCTTATGTTCCTTAATATTCAACTCTGTTAGAAATTTGGTTTTTCTTTCATCATCGTGAATTGAAATATAATATTCTTTCTTGATAAAAGCCTTATATTTCTCTGTATTGTGTTTCGTTGTTTACAATTTCAAAATTGTTACAAAACCAGGAAATGGCCTTGAATGTGTTTTTACATTACTGTTTTAGATTTCAAAGTTATTCTCATTAATATCAACTCTGAAAATCTGAAGTAACCAATTCATAAAAAACCATTTTACAAACCTTTAAAACCCTATCACCCATGACAGTCCCTAGTGGCAGACAACCTAACGTTGAACCTGGTCTTCAGGATCAAACCAGCATTGCCCTAAACTTATTTAATACTATTCTGCAAACAACGACCAATAGGGCTTAGTTAGAAATATCATGGGCTGCTATTGAACGTGATATTAGCATCCAAGAGCAACGGGAAGCAAGACAGAGACAGTTGAGAAACTGAATTTGATTTAGTCTTTCTTTGTTTCTTTTTTTCAAAACTTTCTTATAAAAACCTTTTTCGGATGCCTTGACGGTATGTTTTATAGCCTTAAAACATAAACTCAAGAACAACAAAGGCATTGACTATAATGAAACCTTTTCCCCTATAGCCAAAATGAATTCCATCTGGATTGTTCTTGCCCTTGCCGCCTCACGTAAATGGAAGGTCCATCAGATGGATGTTAAATTTGCCTTCTTGCATGGCGATTTGCAAGAAGAAATCTACATGGAACAACCTCCTGGTTATGTCCAGAATGACTCTAGCCTTGTTTTTCGCCTCAATAAATCTCCTTATGGTCTCAAGCAAGCTCCCTGAGCTTGGTATGACAAAATGGATAGCTTTCTTATTGCCACTGGATTCTCTAGATTCCATTTTGATCCTAATGCCTATACCAAGAAAGTAGGAAGCCATATCATCATCCTTGTCCTTTATGTTGATGACCTTATCCTTACTGGTAGTGACTCAAAACTTTTAAACCATGTGAAAACCAGCCTTAAGAAGAAATTTGAAATGACAGACTTAGGATTTTTGCACTATTTCCTTGGCCTCCATGTTTTGTAAACTAATGAAGGAATTTTTATTTCCCAGTCTAAGTATGCTTGTGACCTTCTTCGTCACTTTCACATGGATGATTGTAAACCAACCCCTTCTCCCTTCCAATCTGGAGTCAAGCTTTCTACCTCTTGTACTTCTCCTGAAGTTGATGCCACCCTGTATCGTCAATTAGTTGGTAGCCTCTTATACTTGACTCATACCCATCCTGATCTTTCCTTTTATGTTGGTCTTGTTGCCCGATATATGCAAACACCCCATGAAATCCATTGGAAAGCAGCTAAAAGGATACTTCTCTATGTTCATGGCACTGTTCAATTTGGGATACATTACAGTTCAGGGGGGACTCCCTTATTGGTTGGTTTCACTGATTCAGATTGGGCTGGCGACCCCGATGATCGGAAGTCTACTGCAGGTTATGTTTTCAGCCTTGGTTCAGGACCTGTCACTTGGGCCAGTAAGAAACAATAGGCTATTTCACTTTCTTCAACAGAAGCAGAGTACCGAGCAACGGTAAATGCAAGTCAGGAAGCTTTGTGGCTTCGACAGATCCTTTTAGATCCGACCAGACTTTGGTGTGACAATCAAAGTGCCATCAAGCTCGCCAAATACCCATCTCAACATCATCGTAGCAAACACATCGAGCTACACATGCACTTCATCAGAAAGATCATTCATGATCAAGTTATTGAAGTGCTCTTTTTCCCTATAGAAGATCAAGTTGCAGACATTTTCACAAAGTCTCTTATAGAAGAGAAGTTTTCCAAACTTCGATCTATGTTAGGAGTTCAAGAAGTTGTCATTAAGGGGGGATAGGCTCTAATGCCTCCTTCCTTCTCCTATTGTGTTATTATTGTAAATCCTTCAATCCGATCCCAAGTTATTCTTAAGGGGGGATGTTAGGATATTTAGACACTTAGGAATTAGTTAAGATCTACTTGGTCTAATATGTCGTAAGGTAAAAGTGTGTTTCTTTAGTATGCATTAGTATGCATTTGTAGTTGGGAAATATGAAGGTCACGATATGTTCCCGACATACAGTGATCTGACAGTTCATACTCTCCTCGATCTTAACGGCCATTGATCCATGGCTTAACACCCAATTGGTCCATGATCTCTATTTAAAGAGCATGGTAGGTCATTTTCCGATGATCGATTGTGAGAAAATCTCTTGTAAAATCTCTCTGTAATCTTTTTCTTTGCATTAATAAACTACTCCAAGTGGCCACGTTGGCTGGGGCTGTGGATGTTTCCTTGTAGGGTTTTTACCACGTGAAAACATCGGGGTGTTGATGTTTGATCTGGTTATGTGAGTGGTTACTGAAGGTGTTCGTCCTCTGTTGGAATACCTATGTTGTCGAACAATAATGTGCCACAATATACCATTAACACTAAAACATGCACCAACAAGATTCTTAAACAGAGCTTCCTCAAATCATACTCTACAATAGATACCCTACATCCAAGAGGGAATACACCAAACCTCACAAAGTCATACCTCAAGTATGCTCCACAACATCACTAAGATATAGCCTCATAATAATATAGACAAACCTTTTCACTCTGTAACTAACATGATGCTTTGGATCTCAGACCAACAGACCTGCAATCTCTCCTCAGATATTGCAACCTCGAACAAGTATCTTCCTCCTTTCCCTTTCTACAGATCCATGCTTTCCCTTTCTACAACTTGTGGGTATCTGAATTTTCCTCCTCTATAGATTGTTTATGCTTGTGCTTCTCTATGCATGTGGCTCATTGATAATCTATGAAATCATGTTTCATTCACTTCCTTTGTATCTATGAAACTTTCGTTCCTTCATACCTCCATTGCCTCATACCTATGCTTTCTTAGATTTTTCATTGCATACCTGCAAATGGACTTTCACAAAATATATAGTCAATAATGTTCAATAGGTAGGTAGGTGCTGATAGGATTCCCTTTCTCTCTTGTTTATACTTTTCCAGGTGCCTTCTGCTAGAAGTTTCTTTTAATTGTTTTACCCCTTTCTCCATCTTCTAGGGATAACCCACTTTCTTGTTGCAACTAACTTTCCTTAATTAGTCAACACATAACTACTTTACCCTTATTGTTGTAACCACTTCATTATTTCATTCATTTATTTTACAACCACTTCGACTAGGGAATCTTCTTTATAAATTTCTATAATTGTTTGACTTCTTGTTGACCTTCTAGGGGCTTCTAGATTACTCTAAGGGTTTATCCAACTTCTCAAGGCCATATCTCCATAACAATGAGGAACTATCTGACGTACCACATATCACTAGAAATAGAATGGAGTGTATTATCTATCTATGATAGTCTTACCTACATATTTACTAATCGTCATGCATTTAAACCTCAACCAAACTCGGGTGCCTTACCCATACCTTTCTATTACCAGAATTCACTATTGGACTTCTCCAAAGGTTGAAATCAATCTTTGAGGGTTGATATCAATCTCTAACATCACTATCCAAAGGTTGAAATCAATGACAACCAACTGTCTAAACCAATTGTCCAACAACGTGAATTGTCTAATGATAGGTAACCATCAGCTAAAGCTTTCCAATATCTACCAAAAATTATTGAGTAGTTACTCACAAGCATGTTAATTACTTGAATATTAAAAGTGGTTCTGATTTTGGGATGTCAAAATACTTAGAAGTCAAAGGTTACATCATCATAGAGATGACTGATGCCTCTGATGATTTTGGGATGTGCACAAAGGAACTGCTTTACTGCTTTAAAAACAACATAGGCTTGTTGATCTACCGTTGGGTAATTAAGTTCTGCACCTTTGAAAGGTGAGCTCATAAAGGAAATTGGTACTTCATTGTTTTCAGCGTTCTTTTGAGTTAGGACAGTAGCGTAGGAGCGGTTAGAAGCGAATGTGTAGAGAGTGAAATCTTGTGAAAATTCAGGACTCATCAGAGAAGGGGCGTCTATTATGGCCTTTTTTATTAAATTAAATGATTTGTTTTCTAAGGGTCCCCAATGATATTGTGCATCCTTTTTTATTAAGTTCTGTAAACGTCTCACCATTTCTGAAAAACTGGGGACGAATCTCCTGACAAAGTTTATCTGGCCTAAGAAAGACTACATAGACTTTTCTGATGAGGGAGGGGGGAGTTTTGAGATGAATTGAGTCATTTCAGGGTCGATAATCATCCTTTTGCTTGATACAATAAATACTAAGATCTTACCTTGTTCTATTGCAAAGATAGATTTTTTAGGATTCAAGGAAATGTCGTACTTACGACATCACTGTAGAACGGATCTCAAATAAGCTAGATGATCATCTTTGTTTTTCAAGAATACAGTAACATTATCTAGGTAAACTATGACAGATTGATTGATTAAGCCTTGGAAAGCGATGTCCATCACTCTTTGGAAAGTGGCACCAGCATTAATGAGTCTAAAGGGCATTTTCCTATAAGCGTAGGTGCCCCATGGAGTGCGGAAGGTAGTTTTAAGTTGGTCTAGAGGAGACATCATGACTTGCTTATACCCTGAAAAACCATCCAATAAGGATAATATTTTAGAACCAGGTACCTGTTGAAGGATCTGTTCCATGGGTGGGACAGGGTAGTCGTCTTTATCAGACACTCTATTAAGGTTTCAGAAATCGACGCATATTCAAATTTCACCACTCTTCTTCCAAACAGGGACCAGATTAGAGACCCATTGCATGTGACTAACTGGGAAAATTATCTTAGCATTCAAGACTTTATTTAATTCTTTTTTGACGGTCGGTTTAAGTTTAGGGTGCATTTTTCTTAACTTTTGTTGAAACAGAAAGGTTTGGGGTTTCATAGGAATGATGTGTTGTATGATGTTAGGATCAAAGGTTTTTAGGTCGTCATATGTCCATGCAAAAACATCTTTGAATTCCTTAAACAATTTAATAAACGCTGCTTTCTCTTGTTCAAAACACCCGACCCCTAAATTAATGCACTGTGGATTGTCATTAGTTCCCAAGTTTACTTTTTCATACGATAAAGAGGAACTATTTGTTTTACAATTGACCGATTTTTTGAATTTGTCTTGAAGATCATAAAATTTTTCTAATCTTACTACAGATTTAGGGATAGGATTTACCATGTCCGATGACGATTCAGGAGATCTCGGATCTGGTATTACTGTGAAATTGTGAAGATTCTTGTCATGAGTGCATTCCTTGATCACTGCACCTTGGAAAGTTTCTTCCATATGTAGGAAACTAATAATTTGTTGATCGTCGTCGAAGACTCTCCAATTCGTGATATTGTCGGGAACAGATGGCCTGAACAAGTTTGACAGAGAATGCATTCAGGGACAAGCCTTCTGCAGAAAAGAGTTTCGAAGCTACGTTAGCTAACAAATCGACTTCCAAATTATTCAATCTAGGAATAGAATTTATGTTAAAATCAGAAAACTTATTCATCAAATTCCATACCTCATATTGGTAGCTTTTAAGATGTGGATACAAACAGTGGATAGAATCTCTTACCTGTCTAACCACGATTTCCAAATCGCCAAAGATAGTCAAATTTTGAATGTTCATATCTAATGCTTTCCTGAGGCCTTGCAATAAAGCCTCATATTCTGCTGTGTTGTTTGTACATTCAAAATCTAACCTGCATGCAATCAGGGTTTTGTTACCTGTTGGATCAATAATAATGCAGCTCGCACCAGCTCCTTCCTTAGACTTTGACCTGCCAAAGTAAAGAGACCATATTTGATTTGTGTCAGGTGCATGAGACCATTGGGTAGAAACTGCTGGCTGCATATATGCCACAATTTTGGACTGTTGTTCCGGGTTAGTGATAGCGGAAGTCTCCGCCATGAAATTGCCGAAAAAGGTATCCATCCCTTGTATTTCGGGTGAATCGGCAGAAGGTGTAAATGGTTCATTGGGATTATTTAAATCTGTCACTGTGAACTTTAGGTAGCGTTCATGGTTTACCTTGATTTTCTTGGGCTTTCCATTCTCGGGCAGCCACAAGTGAGACCAATCCGTCACGAAATATCCATGTAGCTGTTTTGACCAGTCTCTGCTTAAAAATAAACCATAAACTTATGGAATATATACAACAATAATATCAATTACTTGATGAACTTTGGGGTTAGATGATAATCTTATAAGCACATTCCTTAATTCGATCTCACTGATTTTTTATTATTGATTATTATTATAGGACAACATACTCCTCGAATTTTTTTTTGTACATGAGATTCCTAGTTCTTCCATAATAATCTTGGAGATGACACTAGGGCCATATCCACCATCTATTAAAAAACAATGAGATATCATATCCATAATTTTTAAATAAATATAAAAGGAGTATTTTTTACAGGGTTCCTAAAATTATTTACACCTATTATATTTACACATGGTTCATCTTCACCAAGTTCTTCAGATACACTAGCTATGGGAGAAGTTTTACCTTCCATGAAATTCTTTATATGCTGTGGTTGTTCTCGAATGGTGGCCATGTCCAGGAGAGGTGCATCTACTTTTATACTAGCTAGTTGGTTTAGAATATTATACTTAGATGAAGGAAAAGAGAATGATGTCTCTTGAATATGAGTTGTCGTGATAACTTGAGGATTTGTTCTTTGGGAAGAGGAACTAGGAGAAAAGGTAGTTTTGGGAATATTACCCTTCCCTTTATTCATCTAAGATTTATTCCTTGTGTTCAATAACATCACTTCTTCTTCAAGAGCCAAATCTAAGGTAACAATAATTATTTCAATATGTTTTCCAAAGATTGAATCTCCTGCCCTTTTTTTAACCTCACAAGTACTTTCCTCATTATTTTCATCACAAAAATTACACCAAGCCCTAGATAGAATAGCCTTTGGCTAATTTAAATGGGAAGAATTAGTGGGATGATTTCTTAAAATGAATTGAGAAAAAGAAGATTCAACTAAAGATCCACGAGAGGGTGTTAACCCATGTCATGAAACTCGCAGGAAGCGTTGAACCCAATTTCTAATAGATGGAAAATCATTATAGTATTGAATAAAAGAAGCTTGGTTATCAGGATAGTTCAATTCAGGAATTTGGTTGTATAACTTGGTAAAGTGGATATTAAAATATTTTTTGTCTCGCCGTTATTATAAACAATGTTATTATATTTCTTCAACAAATATGTTGGGTTTTTTGGATGCCCATAAGTTGATTTGATCCAGTAAGTCAATTTATCCCAAGTCAAAATGACATTAGGAGGCAATTCAAAAAAATCAACTACAATTTTTCCTTCTAAATAATTGACAAATAAGCGCACAAAAGTATAATTATCATTTTCTCCTATATTATGACATTCATTAGAAAATGTAATTAAATGTTCTTTAGTGGAAATGGTGTCATTTCCTAAAAAAATTTGCAAATGATATTTGAATTTTGGAAGGGGATTTGTAGTTGGTGCAAGATTCAAGGGTGAAGATACATGCCATGTTGTATTAGTTGCATCTTCTTCAAACTAAAACAAACCAATTTTTTTTATCACTTTGGCAGGGTTGATTGTATATTGAACTAGGACATGGTAACCAAAAATACTTACAATTATGGATGAGGAAGATATTTGTGAGGATGTTGATGAGCTAGTACCAAAAGAATAGCCTAAATATTTCATCTTAAAAGAGGTCGAAAATAAAGATGTAGATGAACTAGATGGGTCTGATAAAGATCTTCAATGTTTAGTATGGAGACTTTCTTAAACAACCTTTCTTCTTCCAATTTCAGATACAGAGTTAATCTCAGGGGATAAAAATCTCTTCCTTTGAGAAGAATGATATCTACAGAACATAAGTCAACCTTTTAACGAGGGGGATGATTTGGAAAATCCTTTGTTGGGATTCCTGATGTTCACAAATTATAATATATTTGGAAATAACCTCCCAAGAATGGTGACATTTAGAGAAAATATGAGTTGTTTCCAAAATTGTATTAAATAAAGTTAAAGAAATGTTGGTTTGATCATATAAACCATCACCAATATTAGGTTGTCTCACAAAAAAAAAGTCATGAAATCATAAAATAAAGAAGAAAACTGAAAAATAAAACTAAGTACATAAAATAAATACAACTACTAGGAAACTATGGATGAGTTCCCCAGTATGGTCACCAAATAAATGTTGATGAAAATAAATGGTTAATCTAATACCAACATTTTGTAATATTGCTAGGCTAAGGAACGATAATTGGGATTGTTACTGTTAGGACCGCACTATGCACCTTTTTGCCTACACTTTTTGCCATTATTATACCCTTCATCACTTGTATTTAGATTCATAATACCACTTTATCTGATCATCTCAAAGGTATACAACGTCCTTTCTCATTACTATATGCTTAGTCTGTTTTGCATAATATTTTACATCACTTTTGTACTTAACCATTGATTAGAAGTGCATAAGTGTCCATAACTGCAGATTAGCATTTGAGGCCAGTGCTGAAACACAGAACTGTCCAAAGTCGCTGTTGAACTGATGCTGAAACACGGAGCTGCTACACAGTCCAAAGTTGCATATGCCGAAACACGGAAGCTGCTACACAATCCAAGGACGCATATGCTGAAACACGGAGCAGCTACATAGCTCGAGGATGCAGATGCCGAAACACGGAGCTGTCACTCATTTCATAAGTGCAGATGCTGAAACACAGAAGAGACCACCACGATGCTGAGACACGAGCCGTGAAAGTTAGCAGTTAAGGTCGACATAGTCAAGAGAGCAATTCACGTGGCTGAAACAGCCTGAGAATTGCGATGTTGAAATAGCATCAGCAGCTATGAGAAGGAGCTGTTACACCAGCCGTAACAACAATATCTTGTGCAGCTCCTGTATTAGCATTCGGTTGCGCGAGAATAGGACATCCAATGCTGATTTAGAAAGAAGATCCGATTTAGTGTAGGATTCAGATATGCTTTGTAATGATTGTATCGAAGGGA
>JASDQU010273198.1:1369-15139 GCA_032191745.1 Picea mariana
CAGCTTGCTAAAATACCCCAACAATCACCCCAACAAATGGTCAAGTGGATTAGTGTAATATCCAAGCAGTCATCGGAAATGAAAGGAACCTAATGCATACATAAGAAGGTTATAATGATCAAATATGACACATACCATGATACCTCGGACCAATTACCTCATGGAGCAAGAGTCCTCTCCGATGCAAGCCCAGGCCGGTAGTGATGGAAGATGGTACTGCTGACAGGACAAGTCTGGATGAAGAAGAAACATGGGCCCTCCAGGGCCATGGTCAAGTCACTCCTGCTCTCGGTACTCCATGTCTAGAACCATGTGGGCCTTGAGACATGATCTCCTAGTTATCCTTAGATATCGGGGATAACAAGTCTAATTTGCCATGTATCTCTGCTTCTTGTTTTTGGTTTTTATGTGTTTATGGATTTTAGTCATCCAAAAACATAGATGGACATTTTGACAAGCTATAAACTCATATACACTGGTCGACTTAGTAATCATTGACTTAGTTGAAAGTGAGAGGTGGAGGGACTCAATTTTCTACTCACATAACATGTTTTATACATTAAAAAATAGGTGGTCTAGGTAGTCTACCTAAACTTGATAAATAAAACCTCGATCTCAATATCTTAAATGCCATTGTAGTGTAAACTCATGAATGAGGGTATCTATTTTCCTTGTTTTTTGACAAAATAAACTATATTTTCACATTTTTTTCAACTTCCGATAAACAAAAGTATTTTTTTATTTAGAATTTCACTTTTAGTAAAAACTAAACTTCTCAAGAATTATGTTAGCTTTCTATTGATTATTTTTCAAAATTGTTTTCTTAACATTTGTTATGTCAATTTAGAAATAGTTTGACAATATGTTCCTTAAAAATGAAGAGAATGACAATGAGTTATGTTTTTGGGTGTGAATGTACTCATTATTAAACTTTTGTTTACGAAAAATGAAATATGTTGCAACAATCCAAACAAACTCTATTAATGTGTGACTATAATTTTGAATTTAATAGATGAATATTATAATCACTACAATTTTTTGAATTTGACCAATCTGAAAAAGCTGCATCTTTTAAACATGTTTAGTATGACACCATGTATCTGCCTTAATTTTTATTTAAAAGTAAAATCTGAAAATACCTTTTTGAAGAGGATAGTGAAAGGTTTTGTAATATGAATTTTCCATCATTTTTCGTTGTGTATTATTGCAGATATTGATTTTTCATTTCACTTAATCATAATGTCATCTAAAAATAATATGCAAATATTTTTTTATAAAATTAATTAAAATTACTAAAAAACAATTAAATTGAATACAAATTGTATCAAATGAAAGTAGATTCAATTCTAAAAATGTAAGTATTAGTTCCTAAACTAGAGTCATATTATTTTAAGGAGTTTTCTCCTTCCAAAGTTGGAGTAACCTGAAGAGAACCTGCAATTTTCTAAACACTGCCATAGTTGCAGGTGTTTGGTTGAACTGATAGTTCAGTCGAAAGTTAAATTTAACGGAATGACTAACGTTCGGCCAAAAAATTGTTTTCGGACGAAAAGTTGAAAATACAAACATCCTTTAGCTCAGATTTAAGACAAACACTTTTGGTGCACGAATGTTGAGGGTGGCATTAGATTTAAATTTTGGTTGAAATTTTTTTTCGGCAAAAAGTGTGTATCAATTGTTCGGTCGAAAAGGTTAAAGAGTTCGGTTGAAAATTTTCAATTAAGAGATTCAAAGACTATACGAGCACTGAGTCATTGCATGGTAATCTAATCATTGAATTGTGAGTACTAGACATGACGCGCCACCAAAATCTAGTCTAATTGTTGGGTTATTGCAATAGCCCAGAAATGGTTTCAATGATTATGGAGATCATGTCGAATGGAACCTTGGTGAGGCAAATACAAGAGAAAACATTCGACTGGGAAACTATCTTGAGTATCGTAGTGGGTGTTGTTCCAGAGTCTGTACTTAAGGCTATAAAGTATAGAGTCTAGGCATCCAAAAAGAGGGTATATGATATAAAAGGAAGAAAAACAACTTTTTAGGAAAAGAAGCTATGGTTGATTTCTGAGTTGTCTTTGTCTAGCTTCCAATTGTTCTTGAATGCTTATGTCATGTTCAATGGTTGCCCATGAATGTTCGAGTTCAACCCGGGTGGTGGCAGTTTTTAGGATGGTATCAAAAAGGTTTAAAGCGATGCTGGTTTGATCTGTGAGACCGGGTTTAATATTGGGTTGTCTTGCAACAGGTACAGTCATGGAGGAACAAAGTTTTAAGGGATTTGTTTCTTTTTTAGGTTGTTGTTTCTATTTTAGATTATATGAGAAAAATTCCCAAATTTCGAATTAATAGTATGACAAATTCAAAAGTCGTTTCCCGTATCTGAGTTAAATTTGAAAATCATGCGTGAAATGAAAGAAAACATGAAGTTGTTAAACAATGTGAGGCACCAATCATGGAAGAATATCACTTTGTGGTAGAAGAAGAAAATAGACAAAAAACTTTAATGAAGCATAAGATATAGAAATCTAAGTAATTCATAGGTCTTGTACCTACTGATAGCCGATACAAAGGAAAATCTATAAATGATTAGATGACTAAAATAATTGATCACCACAGTAGAGGTTGTACTAAATTGTAGCTAAGCGTTCATCAAAGATATATATGAGAAATGATGGTAAATGTGAAATAACAAAGGAAACACATAACTCAGTCTTGACGGAATATGGAGTCTTCAATTTGCCTTTGTATTAATTTTGGCGAAAGAAAATTTTTCTGCTACAATCGGCCAAGGAAAAAATCTGCTTGTTCCATTTTCAAAATGTATATTTATACAAGATTAGAACGCTTCGAATTCTAATCATTCTAAAAGTTTCGGTTACAAAAGGAAAAATGAAGCGTTTCACTTCCTTGGCCCTTGTCTTCCTCCATGCAGGCAAGGCGTTTTCCTTTCTTTGTTCTCTAGCTCCAAAAATAGGATGGAATAAGCATCTGTTATTATTTACCTCTAGAAGTCTTCCCTTTCCCCCGTTCAATACAATTGACACACCTTTCTATCAACTGGGATACCAACTTGGAAAGTTTTGTTTGGTTGTTCACCTCAAAATTCTAACAATTCTTTGCCAACTGTGGCATTCTTTTTCCTACTTGTTCGTCTTCTGTGATGATAGACAATAATTGTAAATTTGGCTTTATTAACCATTTATCCACTTGGACAGTATCGACTTGACTTATATGGGCTAATTCAACTTGTTCTCTTTCCACATTTTCCTTTATATCTAGTGGATGTTTGACTATGTCGATTTTTCCCAACGTTCCAGAACTACTTTCCTTATCGACATCTAACAAATTTTTATTTATCAAGCCAAATGTTTCTTCACAAGCATCTCTCATCTCTTTAGCCCTTTTTCTGTTCTCGGATATATTATGTTCCCACACCTTCAGTAAGATGTTACCTCTGGTTTTCTCTGGAATGGACAATCTGGAACCAATGACCATTTCTTCTTTCATTGTTGCTATAATAGCCTCCTGGAAAGCAACCCGAGCCGCCCCAACTTCTCTTTCTCTCAAGGAGATATCCTTTAGTTCTTGTTCTATTGTCTGAAAATGATTTTGGATGGTTTCTACTTTAGCAAGTAGACCCTGTTGAGCTACTTTTACCTTCTTTCGTATTTCCATGGCTTGAGTTTAGAATATCGTTATATCTATAACCTGGCTTTTAGCAGAATTTAATTTAGATTGCAACTATTTTATTAACTCCTCTTGTTGATTGACCCGTGTTTGGATTATTTGTGCCAACTGATGCATTTGCTCGAGATCAGATTTGAGTTTTTTAATTTCTTGTTGGTCGACAACTCTGGTTTGTTCAAAGTCTTTGTATGCCTCATTCTTGGCATTCGTCTCTACAATTGCTATTTGAGTTTGTAATTTGCTACTTAACATGTCCTTTTGTTTCAACCATCCCTTGAAGGTTCCAACTGAATATTGGTTGGCTGTTGCATAATCCCCCAATGTTCCTACTATCTCACTAGTGAATTCTTCCTCTTCCAAGGCTTCTCCATCCATTAATATTTTGTATTTTTTAGCTCTTGCACGTGCTCTTTGGTATGTTTCTCGCTTCACCACAACCTTACTTTTCTTGATAAAAAGAAGTCGTTAGGAGGGAATTCGTCTACAGAGATAGGTGTTAGATCCTCTTTGAATATTATCTCTGCATTGGGGTTCCCCTTTGTGAATTGTAAGGGTGTAACGGATGGAATTGGATTGACGATTTCTTTGAATGATTGTTTCATGGTAGCGTATGTGGCTGACTCATTTGATGTAAACGATGGTGTGTCACCTACCCCTTTCGAGGGTATCTCTGCTTGACCTTTGACCCGTTTACCTGGTGTAACTATCTCTGGGTTTCCTTCTTGTTGGTTTGGGATCTCGATTTCCTAATTTGAGGTCTTAGTTTCCTCTGTTTTTACATGAGTCTCTTGTTTGCTAGTGCTTGCATCTGTTGAAACTTTGGCTTCTGTTTGTTGTGTACCTGGGGGTTTTGAGGTTTTTCCCTGTAAACTTTGGGGAGGCCACTTCTCCGATGCTCCTGGAATTTATAGAAATTGACCATCTCTCTGGGCAGCAGAGCTCGAACCTGACTTAAGAGTTCTAAGTAGGATCTTGCTCCTCGGAAGACGTCGTCATGGGGAGAATCTTCGTGCTCATATCTTTTTAGACCACAAATTTCCATGTGGTTACCCACAACCTTATTAGGGTCATGTTTCTTAAATTCAATGTCTACTAGTTTCATTTCCTCCAGGGTCGTGGCCTCCACTTTGGCATGGCCGAAATCTAATAAAGAATATGTATCAATGTGTATGGGAAAGGATGGCCATACCTTTTTCTAAGCTCCTTTGAGTTCTTTGCTTATCCCTCAAAGCAAAATTTGCCTGGCGATCTCGCGACGTACTAGCTTGTCTAGTAAGAACAACGACAAGGCATATGGGGGAACAGAGCAGCCAAAAACCCTAATATACGATAATGTTTCTTCTATGTACTAGTTTTCCACGTTGCTTATGTTGGCCATTACTTTATCTAAAATCCTGGGAGGTGGATGGCCGAAGATAACATGTATTAGTACCATTACCTAGTTGAAAATCTCATAGATGAAGTCTTTAGCTTTATCTTCCCAGAGTTTTGAGTGGTACACATGAATAGGCTTTGCGTTATTTGGAGTCCAGCTCTAACTCATTAATGGAAAATGTGTCATGAAGAAAATGGCATCCATAATGTAAGAACATATGAAAAATGAAGTTGCTTTCCCACTCACCTTTTGTGTTTGATATTTTGTAATTTCACTGGACAAACTATCTAACAACATTTTGGCCCAGTCGAAAGAGTATCTCTCTACTACTGTGTGGATAACCAGAACCCAAGGGATAAGGAAATGTGTAGTATTATCTCTCCCATATAGTCTACATACCATCATCGCTATGTACATGAACTATTGTTGTAAAGATGAGATTGTATAAATTCCATTAGAATCAGCTTTGAATTTTTCAGGGAACGAACACCAATCCTTGATCAGGTTGGATAAGATTTTTCCAAATTTCTCACATTCTTTCTTTTTGAAACCCTCTAAGAATTCGGCATTGTAAGTAAAGTTTGGTGTGGGAGATAGCTTGTACATAGCCTGTAGATGCTCCGGCCTAAATGTCCCAATAGCTACCTTCTGCAAGTTGAATATTGTTTTAGTCGGGATATCTACGTGGTCCAACACCCATCTGATCATATCATTATATGGAAAAAGTCATGGCCTTGTTGCTACCTTGCGCATATCCGATTGGACAACCACCTTATATTTAGTATACAAGTTGTCTTTCTCGTTGTCGCTCGAATTGTCTGGGTAGTTTACCAGCTCATATGGCAACATGTTGAAAACCTGTGTCCATGTTTTGATTGTATCGATATTTCTAGAAGAGGTATCATAAATAATATTTGAACTCTGACTTGAACCTTCACCAGCTATTTTGGGCACTTTCCGTGGAGCCATGATATAAAATCTTGAGATTATACTCCCTGTTACAGAGGATGAAAATACGAGCAGTGGTTATCTCGGTAAACTGGCTCTGTGAAACTAAAATGAAATTTAAATAATGACGGAAATTCTTTCGCTTAGAGTACTCGAGTCTGTGCGGGTCCTTGCTGACACATCGTTTAATTCCTTTAATAGAAAGTTTTGGTAATAAAGCAAGATCTTACTTTCAATCATTTCCCTAATTCTTTTATAAATGCCATAAATGCTTGATATTTCATCACTTGGGAGAATCAACAAGTATTTAAATTTCGCCCGTGATTTTTACAAGATAAAAGGTGGTTTAGGATATTAATTAATCCATCTTAATCCTTTAATTAATCATGATTAGTTCTTAATCTTTTTCAGAACTCGTGGTCTCGAATGATTTTATTCTTAGTCTTGAGCTATGAACCCTAAATTCGCGAAATTGTGATTTGGTTAATTAACTTTAATCCGGTTTAAGTTTTTAATTAATCGTGATTAGTCTGGAAATTTCGTGACCTCAGGTATCAGGGTTACAAAATGTTGTTCAAGGAAAAACGTCGAATCATGAAGTCACGATAACAATTAATTATTGTCAATTATCATTAGCCTCGTAATTAAACAGGTTTCTCTTAAGTCACTTTCACAACTTCGCATATCGAGACATTCGTAAGTCTTTCAAGGCGCGACTCCCGAATCGCGAAAGTGCGATGTATTAAATTAGTGATAATCATTTCTTTTTTTTTCGATGATCATTATTAAACTTAACCACTATTTTGCATGTCGGGACATTGAGAGCTTTGACATGTTGGATTGTTAAATCTACGAAACCCTGAAATCCGATAATTTAGATTTATAGTTAGCATTTCGTTATTTAGAAAATATGTGACTCCGAAAGCTTTGATATTTGGAGTATTTGAAAAAATACATGTGTTCCAACATACGCTCCAACTAGGGATCTCGTCTCCTTACGGGACGAGAAGAACAATAGACCAAGTTCCTTTATTGGGTAAATGAAGTCATTAGTTTTCTTCTACAAAACTTGTTCAGAAAAAGGGTACAAAGAGAATTGGAGGTTTCATCTTTATCCCTTGAAATCTTTTGAAACTCAATCTCTTTCTAATCTCAATTTTAGTCCATTCGATGACTTCCTCTTCCCCAACGTTGATCTCTGGTCTACTTAAGATAATCAAAACAACCTTAGGAATTTTAACAGGTTCTGTTGATTTTGCTTGCATCAAGGTGAAGTAACGACATCCGGTGTCCAGGGCTCCGTAGTCTATGGCTATCTCATAATAACCGTCTTACATCAATCTCTTCCAGCTTTTTTGACAATACGACATATCTGTGTGTGTTAGATTTAAGACAGACTTCCATCACATCATTGCCCGACTCTATCGGGAACTCGAGGCTTTTAAAGTACCTGAATTTATGTTGGACACATATTGAGGAATTGCCCGAGTCCTTGAGTGGTCTCCGGCACCTCCAGTCTCTGAATGTTAGTGGCACCCGTGTAACAAGGCTGCATTCAGTGATAGATAAGCACAAATATATGCTACATTTGAATTTAAGCTACAAGGATTGGGCTGTGGGAATATCGAAGCTCATCTATCTACAGACGTTGAAAGGCGTTGAATTCCCTCTTGGAAATGCAGCGAGTGCCAATGCCTTGCAACTGAGGGATCTCAAAGGATTGACCCTTCTCCAAAACCTATCATTAAGTATTAAATCAAACCAATCTGGTGAACATCAAGTGGAGGACGAGGGGACTTTTCGGGGCATGACAAAGATGCGGACCCTCTATGTTCAATATCATAGGTCCGATGGGAGCCTCCATCTTCCAACCGACATGGAAGCAATGGAACGCCTTGAGATAGTTTTTCTTTATTGTTGCGCGGTACCTAAATGGATTTTTCAGCTTCAGAATCTCACGGTGCTAACATTTAAAGGGCCGTGGAATCGCTCCAGTGCAGATTTTAGAGGGTTAGAAAAGATTCCTAATCTGAAAAAGCTATACTTCGGGGATAATCGGAACCCGAACTTCATTGAATTTCCAAATGAGTTTGGGGAACGTGGGGCATTTCTCAAATTGGAAGAGCTGGTCATACGTCATTTTAAGCATTTGAAAAGCATTCCCTCGTTCCACGAGGATGCAATGCCGAGATTGAGGTGATCGAGAATGGAGAGGTGTGAACTGGTGGAAAATATGCCGGAAGGATTAACGAAGCTGAAGAATCTTAAAGAAGTAAAGGAAAAGATATGAATATGGAGGTGATGTGGATTAGGGATAAGATATGAATATGTAAATGTGGTGACATTGTAGAATATCGTGCTTCTAACTTTTACTTATTAAATAGTGTCGGATCTTTTTCATATTAAATATTATTGTATGTTTATCATTAATAAAGTTAAAATTATGATAATGATTTTAAAGATGTATAATTTTACAAATATTTAAATATTGATTTTAAGCATTATTTGAATTGAAACAATACTCTTTAGAAAATAATAATTGGTGTTTGAAAATTTTATTATTATTTTATATGTGTTTTTTTTAAATATTTTAATGTAATAGTGGCATGTAATTTATTTAGGCAAAAGGTAAAGTGATTATGAAACACTTAAAACTTGTAATAATCTATTATTTGTGTATACTCTAAAAGAAAAAGAGAAGTGAGAGTGGCTACTTCAGGCCTTTAAAAGTTGTAGAATTGGACAGACCTAGGTGTTAGTAACTATTAACAATCTTACAAAGCGAAAACGTAAAGTGATTACTAAAAAACAATTAAATTGAATATGAATTGTATCAAATGAAAGTAGATTTAATTCTAAAAAAATTAGTATTAGTTCCTAAACTAGACTCACAGTATTTTAAGGAGTTTGTTCTTTCCAAAGTTGGAGTAACTTGGAGAGAACTTACAGTTTTCTAAACACCGCCATAGTTGCAGGTGTTCGACTGAACTAATAGTTTAGTCGAAAATGAGTTTTTTCGGTCGAAAGTTAAATTTAACGAAATGACTAACGTTCCGCCAAAAAATTGTGGGTGTCATTAGATTTAAATTTCGGTGCACGAAAGTTGAGGGCATCATTAGATTTAAATTTCGGTCGAAAAACTGTTTCGGCCAAAAGTGTGTATCATTTGTTCGACCGAAAAGGTTAAAGAGTTCGGTCAAAAAATCGCCATGAAGAGATTCAAAGACTATACGAGCATTGAGTCATTGCATGGTAATCTAATTGTTGAATTGTGAGTACTAGCCGTGACATGCCACCAAAATCTAGTCCAATTGTTGGGTTATTGCAATAGCCCCAAAATGGTTTCAATGATTATGGAGATGATGTCGAATGGAAACTTGGTGAGGAAAATACAAGAGAAAACATTCCACTGGGAAACTATCTTGAGTATCGTAGTGGGAGTGGAGAATGGATTTTTTTATCTTCACAAAGAGAGTCTAGAACCTATTCTTCATTGTGATCTCAAGATCTCCAAAATCTTGCTTGATTTCGACCTCAAGCCTACAATTGTTGATTTTGGGCTCTCAAGAATTTCGAAATATGGTGACATGAGTGACAGATTCAGTGCCATTGACATTAGGGGCTCCATCGATTACATGGCACCGGGTACACAAAAGATAATTACCCTATTACTTGTGTTTGTATAACCTGTTAATTTTGATTATGGAAGTTCGATCCTGCATGTGTTTGTCTTGTTTTTTAGAGAGTATGCAACTTATTCAAAAATCACCTCAAAGGTTGACGTATACAACTATGGAATTCTTGTTCTAGAAATGGGGATCGGTAGAAGCCCAACATGTGAGATGTTTTTGGATGGAACACCCGCACTTGGACAGTGGGTTGTGGATGCCATTGCTGATGGAAATCCATTACGAGTTGTTTCTCATTGGTTCTTCCAAGGAGTCACGTCCAACGACTACTCGATTAAAGATGAGATGATTAAAGTCTTGCATTTAAAATTGGCCTGCAACTCATACACCTCAAAATAAACCAACCATGAGAGAAGTTGTTCACATTTTAGTTACATTGTATTCAATTACAGTGTTGAAAAGAAAGGATTCTCCATTGCCTCCGAGCACATCCTCCTCTCATTGATGGACTTCACATATCATACATCAATTGCCTATGACTTGAACATTGACTCTAAGGGGTTGCAATAACGTTTTAGTTGAAGTAGCTTGATTATAGTGCATTCAATTAAGATGTTTTTGTCAAGGTTGTTTACATGTTAAGAGTCTTAACAAAATTTTGGATAGACAATCTTGTGAATATTTATGCTTTTATTGGGAAAAGGTCAAGTGACAAAAAATATGAGAAGAGGACAAGGGGATCTGTAATCTAGAATATGAGAACATGACAAGCTCATAGGTATTGTTCCTCCATAAAAAATAAAAATGAGATGAATTATGGGGAGGGAAACAATGTGGTTGATCACATATTTTCACAAGCAAATATTTTCTTCTAGTTCATTGTTCCTTTGATTGAGCAGATAAAGTCCCATAATCTTAGTAAATTCTTATGTTATTAAAGTGGTTGCCATTGTTCATTTTATATTTTGAAGATGATTGCATTGAACAAAAAAATCTAATTTTTCAGATCGTTGTTGATGCATTAATAGGAGAAGAAAATCAAAGGGTTGATATTGGCATTGATCTTGATGGAGAAGTTACTTTCCATGCCAAGACAAAGAGATTCTTAAATTCCAAGGGTTGCAAAGTCAAATCTTGTTATTTTTTAAGATCCTAGTGCTAAGATTAAGAATTCCAATGTTTCAAATGAAGTTGTGTGACTATAGATTCTAGAGGACACAACACATGACAACAAATCTACAAAAGATTTATTTTCCTCTACAAACTAACATGTGCCAAATTTGACAAGAGGTTTGATATCTATTGTAGAAATAACAAATTTGGCTTGAAGGTTGAGTTTGATTAGCAAACTTTCCTTGTGGAGAGCCAAACATGTAATGTTCTTCTACAAACTCCTAAAGATGGGAATTTGTATGTTTAAAAATTAAATTCAAATGTTGCAGTTATCTCTTGTATAAACTAGATTGTGGGCATCAAACTACAATATGAATGCCAATTTAAATATTGTAGATGATATGAGCCCCAAAAATGATTCTAAAATTGGAATGTGTTAATCGTGTACAATCGGAAAGTAAAGTAGAAATCCCTTCTTATATGTTAGAAGACCCACAAGGGGAATACCTAAGGACAAATAATTTTCTTATACATGAACATGAATCCACAAGGGGAAAACATGTTATTGAGAGATTTGAGTATTGGTCAAGGTAATAGAAACACCTCCTCCTTACCAACCAACCAAGGCCCTTTTGACATTTATTATCATTGTTGTTGATGTTGATATTTTGGAAATATATTTGATATCTACTTATGACACTAACGTTTTGAAAAGGGTAGCTATCTATTTTTCCATTAAAGATATTTATCTATACATTACTAAATATGTTACTAACTTGGTCACTGCAAGCTAATGGTCGTCTCTTATGACATGTTAGTGGAAATCAAAATCGAAAAAGTAGGTATCCCTTGACTTGGAGGGATATTCTAAGGTACTTGCACTAAGTAGATGAAATGTAAAAAATTAAATAACATTTTCAAATATTTAATTTTTATTTTATTAAAATTTTGTATTACTATATGAATATTGAGTTTTCTAGTGCCAACATTTTACTTTTTATGCCAAGTACAAGATATATGTTATTGTTGGTGCAACACTTTACTATCTAAATGATGGAATCAATAAATAAAACTTTATATGCAGAAGACATGTGGTAATGCTTTTTTTGTAATTGTGTTATTTTTAAAATTCTTTTTGAAATTAATAAAGTTAACGAATGTGAATGTGTTGAACCTACATAGAATAGATCTAGCTAGAAAATACTACACACATTTGCAAAGAGAAATTGATAAAGAAGAAGGAAGATAGAAAGAATGGAAGAATTCTCATTAACCGTATTCCACACTCAAAGAGTGAATAATTTACAATATATATAGGATAAATGAGTAACTAATGAGCCATAGTGGTGGTCTAGATTGATATGGACACACACCAACAAATACAAGAGTAAAATGCCACCTAGTCTAGTCTCTTAGGTAGTTACGAGAGTGAACTGCCACCTAGCTGAGTTAACTAGTCAACTAGTCTTCAGTTAACTGATTGAGCAAAGAGTAGTGAGTTGGTGACGATCCCAATGTTGCATGGTGATAAAATCAATGCAACATCTAAACTCAACTCAACTAGTCAAAATGAAGTGTCAATTGAAAGAGAATATTCTCCAGGTGGAATATTCTCCCCTAAAATATAGGNGTGTGAAGTAACTCCAACACCCCCCTTGAACATCACTATGGTGAAAATAAAGAATGGGTCCCAGCTACGAGGCCATGTTAGATACCCAAATACAAAATATACACTAAACTAAACGAGGAAAGAGGGAAAACCTCATGGGAACAAAACCCCCCCTCAAATTACAATGCATAAAATAAAAAATGATAAGGAACAAAAGACACTTGCTAAGCAACCATGTCCTTCACTCCAAAAAGACCTCGCAATTGTGGAAGTTTGTGCTCTTTGAAGATTTTGTTGAAGATGTAGATCTCTGCATGGATCTGATGAAGTATATGCATCATTGATATTTCTACACATATCCACTTTATCTTCTTGTAATGAATAATATCCAAATAAATTTTGGATGAAATTTTGAAAACCGTGCGGTCGTTTCCATAAAAATGTTGAAATTTTGTTGATTTTAAAACAATCATAACTTCACTTTCCGGACTCCGTTTCGGACGATTTGTTTTTTTAAATTTGATATTTTCCCAAGAGGAATTCAAATATCCAATTTGTTTATGCAAATGTTTCTCGAAAAATATCATAATGGCATCTGATGTGCGCGGCTCCCTTTTTGACTCATGAGATGTATGCATGGTGCATGCAAAAGTGTCTGCATGTGACTCCTGAGATGCATGCCATATATCTTCCACATGAATTTTAGAAAACAAATATGAAATGGAGTAGACATCATCTTCAATTAATGGAATACAAATTTTTGCAAATACTTTTGTAGAAGACTCTTCATAATAAGAGGCTTGATCTTCTAATGACTTCTCTTCTGGCTCTATCTGTTTGACCTCCTGCATGAAATATTCACAATATTTTTTATTCCGAAATAGAACCTCCAATCTGGTCCATAATTCATTTGGAGTTAAGCCTTGTGATTATTCATATACTTCATGGAAAAGTTTGGGAGAAACATACATGTCGATACTTCCTATGGCCATATCTTGTCTATTGAGAAAATCATTTTTCTCATCGACAGAATCAGGCTCTACTTCCATTGCCATGGTTATTTGGTATAAGCCTTTGCATCTTAGCAGAAGAAAAATATTTGGCATCCATTTCAAATAGTTGTGAGGCGTGAGAAGTATTTCCAGCAAATAATCCAACTTTTGTTGTCTTCAATCTTTTGTACCTGCGAAAAATGATTTGGTGTAGCTTTTGCTTAGCGGTCCATTGGCTCTGATACCATGTGAATGTGTTGAACCTGCACAGAATAGATCTAGCTAGAAAATACTACACACATTTGCAGAGAGAAATTGAGAAAGAAGAAGCAAGATAGAAAGAATGGAAGAATTCTCATTAACCGTATTCCACACTCAAAGAGTGAATAATTTACAATATATATAGGATAAATG
>JASDQU010273200.1:0-13760 GCA_032191745.1 Picea mariana
AACCGACAGTAAGTGGTCTCCACCATTGATGACTTACACAACAAGTGATGACTTTGGAGGAAAATGGAGCAACGTTTATTCGAAACCTTCGAAGTCCCGAACGCTGAAGTCCCGAAGCAGACATAAGTCATATGATATGAAGGATCACCTCAGGATCATTCCCGACCATTGATCATACTACTATGAAAGTTGAGGCTTGAGAATTCTGAAGCTCAGAGACGCGAAAGGGATCTCGACGTTGATTTAGAAAGGGACACGAGTTAGTGGATTGACAACTCCGGATGATTGATGTACGGAGCATAGAATGGGTTGAGACTCAAAATATTTGAAGTCTGAAGAACTAAAGGAGATATCGACCATTGATCTGATGTTCGGTTGCATTATCAACCATTGATCAAAATATAGTGGAAGGATAGCGTAAGAATAATAGACGAAGTCATCGAGTAAAAGGTGGACATACATCTCATTGCCTGATTAAGTCTTGGCCATTGTATTAACCAATGAAGGATGAGTGTAAGGAATAACGTATAACCATTGATCTAGTTCTGAGATATAATGTGAACCGCCCGATCTGTTTGGCGATATCGTATTCAGTATATTTGAAATGTTATAAGTCATGAAGACCCGATGTCCTGACAATCGTCCATTTCATCGAGAGATTGAATCATGACCTTTGAATTGATAAACATTCAAGGGCTCATCTCGCCTAGCGTGAGGTCACCGCCATTGGTTATATTTTAAAGAGATTGAAAGGAAAGAATGTAACGGGTCACTAAAATTGTTAAGCCTATGGTTCTATGCCATTTATCATATGAACATGGTTTGAAGGAAGTGCCTATTTATGTCATCATAGAAACGAAGGAAATCGATCCATGATTGTGATCGATTTGTGAAAGGAAAAGGGATTCCAGGTGTAAATGCCGAAGACAAGGATAAATGATCTCTGGGGGTCCCAAATTTGTTAATGAACAAGTTGGTTATTTCACAAAGTCGGCTCAATAACTTGAACAAGTTTTGAGCATAAATAAATATAAATACAACCATGATTGGTTCACTTGAAACAATGCTTGAGTATGAATCGTGGCTTGTGAAGTGAAGAGGTGGATCTGGACCCGAGGTCCATGGGAATATAAGAGAGAGATGTAGAAGTGAAGAGGGAGTGAAGAGATAAGAAAAATGATAAAGTGAAGAAGGCATGAATTTCAGAGAGAAGATGAAATGCAGTGATGAGTGTTTTATGATATATCTCTGATCATGAGATAGAGTTGATTCTATAATGGATCACTACTACTGGAGTTGAATAAAATCTAGTTGGATAGACTAGGTTCTATCAACAAGATGGGTCTTTCTTGAGATTTGGTGCTCTCCGAGGAGTTGGTTCTGAAACAAATTAGTTGGTGCTAATAAAATCCTCTTTCACATATATTCATATTACTATATTCATATCAATTATACAAAATCTTATACAAACGTCTGGTGTCTCTGTGTCCATTTTAATTATGATTTGATTTTTATTAATCTATTCAAATATGTTTTAACTGCTAACCTGTGAGAAGAACAATTTAGAATAGTACACACACTAATTCAGCCCCGCCCCCTCTTAGTGTGTGCGGTGTGTTCAATAACTTCTCATAGTTTTATGCTCGAATCTCAGAGTTGGGCACAAGGATGAGTTTCCGAGTTTTCTTCTGATATTCTTCTAAGATATTTTATTATATGATCATGGAGTATTTGCAGGCACCCATATGGTTGTCAAATATTTTGTAATGAAGAACATCTTTCATAAATAAAACTCCACACATAATTGCTTCAGGGTTGATTTTGACTATGCTTTGTAACCCTGCTTTCATAATATAAGGTATTTGAGGTTGACCTAACAAATTATCTTTTGATATTGATTACAGTACTCTATTAAAATTATTTGAGATGATCAAATCATTCTCTCCTATGAATAATATATCGATGTATTTATATATAGTTAAGAATATTGTGTGTGATGTTGATCACAATTTAATTCTGATGTTGAAGCCATCCTTCAATGTTTTCTTTTGCTGCACATAAAGATTGTACTCAGGTTATTGAAGAACCACTTTATTTCATAATCTCAAGCAATAAATATTTAGGGTTTGCTTCCTATCACTCTCCTAATCCAAGATATCACACACACACACACACACACACACACACATATATATATCTATAAAAATGAAGGGGGACTAATGTCCTCAAAAATTTTGGTGACCATACTGGGGACGATTTATTTTCAAGATATTTGAGGAACCAAAAATTTCCATGGCTCAAAGTTTCAAGAAGAAGATTCAAGAAAATTGATGCTTATTGTAAGCATGGCTCACCTTTTTTGTAATATCAAAAGGAAATGAGAAGCACCAAAGATTCAGGATAATGAACTACCTGGAAAAATTCAAAATGAAGGGTTTTATTCATGTCATAATACTTCTTTATATTCTTCATCAAGCCCATCAATGGCTTTGCAAGACTCAACAAAAGGGAGAAATACTCAAAGCAGGAGACGATTTTATAATACCCCTTTAAATCTAYCATAWGTAGACTTTCAAATGCCCAATATTCCTATTGAATTTTTTTCTACATTCTTTGGGGATGCTTCAGAAGATGTCGAGAAACACTTGATTAATTTTAAAGGTACATGTTATTATTTCAACCTCACCGAAGACAATGTTACATGTAGATTATTCCTACAAAATCTACGAGAGGATGCTCTTGAATGGTATAGTTCATTAATGCCTAACTCCATTACTAGTTGGGATGTATTAGAAGTTTCATTTGCAAAAATGTTCATCCCAAAGGTGCATTCATTTGTTTTTACAGATGTTTTAAATGTTTCTTCCCACCCATCCTCTCCCATATGGAAGTAAGATAAGAAACTACCTAATTTTCAAGAAGAATCTAATCAAAGAGTGGATGAAATTCTTAATTCAAGTCATGTTTTTGAAGACGAAGATGAAACTTCCAAATTAGAAGAAGAAAATTTCAGCCTTCTATATACTCCATATGTAGATATTTCAAGCAGCAAATTTGAGAATGAAATTGAGAATTCTCCACCAAATATACAAGAAGATTTCATCATTGTAATAAATGAAGAAACATAACAAGAGAAATTGCAACAATAAGAATTGGCAGAAGAAAACAATTTTGAGAATAAAGAAGATAGCCATTGCATAGAAGAAGAAAATTTCCAAGACATCGCCAATGAAACAATAATTTTGAATGTGGAAAAAGAAGAAACAAAGAATGTTTTCAAGAAAAAAAATTCTCATTTGATTGAAGATAGAAACACTCTGGGGTAGCCAAGAGTAGATTATATTGAATATTGGTTCGAAATTATTGTCAGCTCACGAATGAAAACAAGTCTTGTGCACACATTGTTCGATCCCATTGTGGTACATTTTGGGCATGATCTTGATTTTCGTGATCCTTATTTATTGGTGGCAACCCCCATATTTCTCTGACTGCTAGAGCCCATTTCACAAGTCAATGGAATGCTCGAATGGCACCATTGGAAATCTTCCTATACCTAAGTTTCTGTTGGAAAACTGAGAGGGGGAGGGGGGCTTGAATCAATTGTTACCGTGCTTAAACTATTATGCCTATTTTAAAATCTTTACAGAACACTCAATGACAATCACAATAATTCAGGGAGGTAAGCAGTAGAGTATTCAATATCAATCACACGCATGAAATATACAGAGACATATATTTCTTGAGGAAACCCATAAAGGGAAAAACCTCTTCTTCTTGATATGATATGTAATCTTTATTTTCTATACATTATCATTCTTATGAGCTCTAAATACTCCTGAGGCTACAACCTTTGTTTTTACAAGCAACAACTTGCTAAGAGAACCAACTCTCTAGTTTCTCTAGCACCCACTAGAAGGAAGAACCAACTCACTGGATTCTCTAGCACCCACTAGAAGGAAGAACCAAATCATTGGATTCTCTAGCACCCTCTAGAAGGAAGCTCCAACTCCCTGAGTATTTCAACACCAACTTAATGGAAGCACCAAATTCCAGTTACACAGGCACCGACCTCTATAACACATGACAATAGTTATCCCTTGCAACAACCTACCACCCTAGTTTTTTCTGGTTACAACCAGATAGAAGCTACAACTCCCTTTGTTCAAGCACCCACTTGAAACTCTGAGGAAACCAATCCTCCCTTGCACCTCCCTACCACCCTAAAATATAAATATTTTTTTAACTGAATTTATCACATTGATACCAAATTTATCTAATGCTTACTAGTCTCATCACTGTTCTGCTACACTGCTCTGCTTTGCTCACATCAATGTCTCTCTTCTCACATCTCTTGTGCTTTATATTCTTCTGCCTTTTATGCTTTGTGTGTCATGTCCATTATATGCGCTATGCTTCTTCTGTTCATTTCAACTGCTACACACAACCTGATTCTACTCGCATGAATCACACTCAACAACAAAAACCCTCTCTTCTCTGTTCTGTGTATATTTATCATGCCAAGTCCTCTTCCATATAGTCCACAAAACACATCTTCCTTTTTGGTGGTTATCCTAAGTGTGTCCATCCTCATAGGCTTATCTTGAGATTCTTTTCCTTCTCTGGCAGTGCGATTCTTCATCTTATCTATCATAGTCGAGCTTATCCTCTTTGTTGTAGTTACAGACTTTGACACTTTTCCATCTGTCAATTGTCTCTATGATGAGACTTCAGTCCACTAGCAATTACCTCGAGACACTTCATCTCCTCTGGCGATCACCCTGATATTCTTCAAATTCTCTCGCAGATGCAATCAGTCATTTTGTGTAGTTACGATCAGTCTATCTCAGAAGTTACATAGAGAAAATCCACACACTCATCCCTTTAGTTTCTTTTCTCTAACTGAGAAAAATTCATAGTGTGCGCTATCTTTTCTAGCTGAGCCCCTTCCTTTCACGTGACCATCGACGATGACCAAACACCTATTCAAAAGGCGCTTCCCAATTTTTGTCTAGCGAGTGTTGGCTTCATTCCACAATATGACCTTGGGCTATGAGTTTCATGTGACCACGCGATTGTGGATATATCCATAGGTGGTTTGAGGGAAACCCGCTTTTCACCCCGCAATTCACTATGAGCGTCCATGCATCCTTTCTCCTAAACCATGGTTTCAATTGCGTCCCGCTCACAAAAAATTAAGACCTGATCATGTTCTGGCCCCACAATGGAGCATGACCGTCGATCTCATGATCTTGATGGTTCTCTTTAATGAACACTTAATATCTATCCTCTCAAGTCTCCAGACTAGATCTCACCTTCCTACATCAATGATTGAGATTTACTTCGTGATACGGGCTTCAGGAGTTTCTAATCTCAAACATTGTTGTTGCTGACTGGATATCTTCTGGAATGGAAGATATGCAGACATCTGTCCTTGCTGGCACAGGGGCATACCCAGGGTTCAACGCTATAATAGTGCACCAACAAAACCCTGACCACTGACCCTTTCAGCAACACCTGTGAAGCAGATGAAGTCTCACTCGAGGTAGAGGTAGGGGTGTTTGTAGGACTCAAGGGTTTGAAACCTTAGCTGGGACATAGATCTGTGATTATAATACTTAATAGAGCATTTAGCACCATTATTTCATCTTTATTTACCTAATATCTACTTCGCAGATAAAACATAGCATCGCAACATTCACCCTGATCTAATTTATCTAAGCATGTAGCATAAATAAATGCATCAGATCTGGCATATTCAAGCACTAAGCATATTCACCTATATCAGATCTAACATCAAGATTCATCATAAGAACAAAGAATAATAGATCTATATATCTATATATATCAAGCACTTAGAAAATAACACATAAATGCACCAACACATCGCACAAATCAGAATAACACAGTATTTACGTGGTTCACCCCCACCCTGGGGCTACGTCCACCAACTCTTCTTCTTCATTAGCTTCAATTAGTCATTTATATGTACAGATCCATAAAAACCCTACTCTGCATAGGACAGGAGATCTGCGTGCACCTCGCCAGATCCTCCTTCCCCAAGCTAGGTCTAGCACAAAGCCTTTCATAGTCTGTTACAACCACTTGCACTTAGCTCTATAGTTTCTCACAATATGCATAGAGAATATTCAAACCATACTTTCACTTAGCACTTAGCTTATTGGCCTCTCTAATTATGTCACCTAGATACTTATTTATACTTTACAAAAAGAGGCCTAAACATGGGTAAACCCATGGGCCGACATCCCATACCAATTACATATTCCCATATCCCAAAAAGGATCCAAAAAGGGGCTGAGATCCCACGATATCTGCTTAGTCTTGCGATCAGTCTTTGATAGGTTGTCGAAGTCCCAAAATAGGGAAAAATTGACCAAGGATCTCCCAAAACTTGGTCATGGGCCAACAGGCCCCCAACACTCAGCTATGGCTCATCCCGAGTCACTCTGGTTTGACTAGTTTTTCTTCGAACGCCTCGAGATTGGATCAAGATACTTCGAATTGCTGTTGTTATATGACTTCCTATTCAACGAACTCTTGGATGATTGGATCGTTGATAGGTATATCTAGATGCTGTTCAGCTGTAGTGACAACCTGCTCTAGCTAAGCTCCTTGGCCTTCTACCTCTGTAAACAATTGATAGGCCTTATCTTGTACAGGTTGGAGTTTCTGTGTTACCTCCATAAATCCGCTCTGGATAGTATGGATCTGCTACTATGAAGTGCGTTTCTCTTGGGAGTGCTTCATTATTTCCACAGTTGACAGGGAATTCAACTGCGCCTATATCTTTTCAGCTTGATACTTCACCTCTTGGAGTTTTGACTCCAGTTCCTTTAGTTCTGGGTTCTCCATGAGTTGTTCATAGGTCTGGGCACTGTGATCAGTGAGTTTCTTACATTCCAGGGTAAGAGCCTTTATCCTTTCAACTGCACTCCTAGAGGTTTCTTCCCTTTGGTCTTTTACATCTTGTGGGGTCTCAAGTATAGTGCATAGCTCTAGATCTGATATGCATTGCTATAGTTGCTAGATGGCTTCTGCGAGCTGGTTCACCTGCTGTGCAACTCAGTATTTTGCCTTGATTTCAAAGACTGTCACAGAGCAAAGTGCTCTATTGACCTATTATTTTACTTCGAGTTGCTCCGCGAGCAATTGTTCCTTTTCTTGTTGTAGCTATTCTTTTTCTTCATCAAACTTTTCTTGGAGAGCAAGCTTTTCCTATTCTGCAGCACTGTGTTTCTTTATGAGTACTCTTTGTACTTATGTTAAAGCCTGGGTGGCTTGCACTGTTTCTTCCTGTGCTCGTCGAAGGAAAGATTTGACTATATCGGCTAAGCGATGGAGTTGAGATGACTCATCTCCCAATTCTGGCTCTCTTGGCGCAGTGGAGACTGCGCGGATGGACTATAGGGCCTACTGTACCCCTCGGAGTTCAGTCTCAACTCGATCATACATCTCCTCTTGCTTTGCTTCTTGTTTCTCTACTATTTCCAGTGAATCATCTTGCATGGCTGCTATGAGGAAGTTGAAATCATCGGAGGGGAGGATGGTCTGCATCTTGGTCATGGTGGCCTTCAATTTATTCTCGGAGGAAGCTTTCAGAGGTGAACCTTTCCTCTTATTCAAGGGTTCAACCTCGTCTCCTTGCTTCTTTTCGACTTCTTTGTCATCTAACTCTCCACCATCACCTCCTTTCTCTGGTGATATGGAAGAACTCTTCATGGATACACTATCTAATTCTTGGACCTCTTTAGTCTTCTTTGTTCTTCTTGGTCTAGGTGTATCCTGCATTGTTTTTGGGTTGTCGATAAAATATATATCTACAGGTTCTGCTGGAATAAGGAGGTCTGCTGACCAGTCCTTTGTGATCTCCTCCAAGTCCTCCTCCGTCATCTTATAGTAGGACTGAATTTGTTTCTTGTGTTCGTCGGCACGTGTTGCGATGTAAATAAAATGTTGATCTGCGCTGAACTTCATCAAAGGTCTGAACTGGTGTAGATTGTTCAGTGTCATGCAAGGTTTGAACTGTATGGATATATTTAGATGATTGTAGTAGGTATGAAAAACAACATTTGACTGCCACTGTTTATTCATGTCTCTTGAGTACCAGAGTGTACTGTACTTCGCGGCCAGTGGTTCAAAAGGCTCGATGTCCAGGAAGGTCGTACCTTCCGGCATCTCCCAGGAAATAAAATATTTAAGGATCAAGAGCCAGCTAAAATGAAATTCATATCCTTGATCCTGTGCTTCTCTACAGTCGAGTTCCAACTGGTTCACTAGGTACTTCACCCAGTTCATCTGAAGGCCTTCCGTGCACTTCCCTACGAGGTTGACTACAAAACCGGTGACTTGGGTGGGTCAGTTCTTTCACACTAAATTCCATGCAATTAACTGACAGGAAAGGCACACTGTGCCACTCTGGATAGAAGCTACCTTGTAGCCTCATGTGCCTTCTCGACATCGCCGTAAGTGTCCTTGATATTCTGTGCTAGAGTGCGATCCATGTCTTTTCCAGGTTAAAACTCTTATGGATCAGGTCCTTGCATAATCAACCCTATGATCCAATTGATAAGCATTAGAGAAACCATTATATGACATTTTAGTCACAAATAGCCGCCATGGTAACAATATAATAGCATCTTGACACATGCATTCATCTCCTGGTGTCTTCCGAAGTGGGGAATATTCATGATGTTCAACAGGGTGGACTGCGCGAGGTTCATAGTCCATGATCGGGGAATTATCTTCAAATTCTTCCCCTTAGTTCTGGTCAGGTACTTATGTGAGGAAAGCATGTTACAGACTTTATGATCTCCAAGGTTGAAGTCGCTAAACTTCAACGCTACAATCTTATCTTGGTCTGCTCGAGCTGTGCGTATCCCCTTCGGGAGGTACACCATAACCAAAGTGTATTGAAAATCTCTGGGCACACTGTCTCTATTTACTGTGCCACTCAGGGGTGGAATATAGGTGGGTAATATGGTCGGGATCAATTTGGCATTCGCTAGATCATCTCTGTGCTTGGTTCTCTTTTCATCAGATGGCCGGGATGGTCCATCTTCATGAGCAGTGGACGAAGAGGCTGGTAGTCCTCTCGTCGACGATGATTTTACTCCTGTATACATCGACATGACTCTTTCATTCATGAGTTCGATCATAACTTCTTCAACAACTTTCTCTACAATGCTCAACTCGTCCGACATACACACTCATAGTTAACAATCTCGGGTTTGGGGAGTAACTTAGTCATAGTAATGGGATAGAGAGAAAGATCACAGTGATCATTGGGAAAAATAAACTTAGTCTGTGGGCTCAAACTCTCAGTTGGAAAAAGTGTTCTTGGTGCATGGTGCGATGGGATAAATAGGTAACTCGGAAACGAGTCGCTTGCAACGGGTATGAAGCCTTCATTAACTCTGCTCTATCTGTTATGGCACAGTCCCAACTGTCGGATGGTGAGTTGTTTGTCCATAAATGTATTTCTACCCATTTGGAGCAATGGTATAATGGTTATAATGTCCCCAATGGCTATATTTCTTCGCCATGGTGAAGTTCCATGTGTCGCTATTATGATATCTCGATGAAGCTCCAATTTTGCAAATTTTCCTTCTGCGAGGTTCCCTCTGGAACCTTTTGCAACTTGTCCATCTTATCTCTCTTCTTACTTATCTTTCTAGCCTTCTTTCTAGTGAGATTCATCTTGGTAGGCCTTTTTCCATTATGATTCTTATCTTCTTTTGGCATAGGTACTTCGCGCTGCTGAGATTCTTTCTTAAGATTCAACGATGATCCGTCTTCTTTATATAGAATAGGTACTTCAATCTTCTGTGGGTCTTCTAGTGTTCTTGAAACTTCGACATCCAGGTCTCTGGTGTTAAATAGCTTCGATCTGTTCTTCTGTTCTTCAATCAAGTGTGTGATCCTTCTAGTCATGAATTATTTTAACTCTTGCTTCTTCTGCTCTAAAACTTCTTCTTCTTTTCTTCTGGCCTGATCTCTTTCAATCCAAGGTTTTCCTCGTAGCATGGTAAATGGGGCACTGTTATGAATAAATTTAACAATCTCAAAATCTTCCTCTGTTGAAGTTCCATTGGCATTCATAGGTATTCGAGTGAGCTTCCCACATAGGTTTATCATCTTTCCTTTGAATAGTCCTATTCCTCCTAATGAAGGAATCATAGCATGCCTCCCTATAGATTCCCAATTTCTCTCTGTCATAATATTCATCTGTGTTTCCTTATCTAGAACAGAATCAATGTCAAAGTCTCCTATTCTTGCTTCAAGGCATTATTTTTCCTTGAAGATTCTTGATAATCTGACATGTCGGTGGTCATTCAGATTTTCTTTCATCTGTAGCAATACTTTCTCTGATTCTTTTTGGGATTTTGTGATATTCTTAGTTTCTGGATCTACCTTAGGGTTTTCTTGTCTCATGTTCATTCCTTCAAGCTTAGCAATCATTCTAGGATAATCCAATACTTCATGGTCCATAACTTTGCAACAAAGACAACTAGGTCTTCTCCCAGGGCATTCCTTAGCAAGATGTCCCGGTATTCTACAACTGTAACAGAGGGTTGATCCTCTCTTTCATTTAAATGATCCCCAAACTTTCCTTCAGTGTGTGCTAGGATCATGGTAGCTAACCTGCAAACATTTCTTTCTAGGGTCCTTCATACACTTATTAGTCCAAACATTCTTTCTATGCATAGGTATAACATATTTTTCACTATTCTTATCAGATATACTCATATAAAATCATCTTTCATCTATTAATACCCTAGTTTCCAAGCTAGGATAGAATCTATCAAACATACCTAGATCCATACTATTGAAACAAAAATTTCCACTTATCTTACTTCTACATAGCACAAAGCTTTCAAATCTAGAACTTTTCAATACTCTTACCTTTGTCAGAGCACAAATATTTTAGATCTTACCTCTTTTAATCAGAAAGTCTCACTTTTTCCTTTCTCATAGCACAAAGCTTTCAGATCTTACCTCTTTTCTTCAGATCAGATTTCTTTTCCTTATCACAAAGCTTGTCAAACTAAGTAGAGTACTGCTCACTAGAGCAACATATCTATGCACAGAGCTTTCACAATGTTAAGTCATATCTTTGCACAAAGCTTCTTCTTCCTTAGTTCCCACCAATCATAGTTTCACGTCCCGACAACGGAACCATTTGTTGGCACAGGGGCAAACCCAGGGTTCAACGCTACAACAACGCACCAACAAAACCCTAACTATCAGCCCTTTCGGCAACACCTGCGAAGCAGATGGAGTCTTACCCGAGGTAGAGGTAGGGGTGGTTGCAGGACTCAAGTGTCTGCAACCTTAGCTGGGACACTAATATGTGATTATAATACTTAATAGAGCATTTAACATTGTTAGTTCATCATTATTTACTTAATATCTAATTTGCAGATAAAGCGGGGCATCAAAGCATTCACCCTGATCTAATGTATCTAAGCACGTAGCATAAATAAATGGATAAGATATGGCATATTCAAGCACTAAGTATATTCACCTATATTAGATCTAACATCCAGATTCATCATAAGCACAAATCATAACAGATCTATCTATCTATTTATATCAAGCACTTAGAAAATAACACATAAATGCACTAACACATCGCACAAAGTAGAATAACACAGTATTTACGTGGTTCACCCCCACCCTAGGGCTACATCCACCAACTCTTCTTTTTCATTAGATTCAATCAGTCATCTATATGTACAGAGCCACAAAAATTCTACTCCACATAGGATAGGAGATCTGTGCGCACCTCTCTAGATCCTCCTTCCCTGAGCAAGGTCTAGCACAAAGCCTTTCACAGTCTGTTGCAACCACTTGCACTTAGCTCTACAGTTTCTCACAATATGCACAGAGCATCTTCAAAGCATACTTGCACTTAGCACTTAGCTTATCATCCTCTCTACTTATGTCACCTAGCTACTTATTTATACTTTACAAAAATATTCCTAAACATGGGTAAACCCATGGGTCGAAATCCCATACCCATTACATATTCCCAAATCCCAAAAAGGATGCAAAAAGGGTTTGAGATCCCGTGATCTTTGCTTCGTCTTGCACTCCGTCTTCGACAAACTGTCGAAGTCCCAAAATAGGTCAAACTTGAACAAGGATATCCCAAAACTTGGTCAAGGGCCAACAATCCTCTTCTATCGACAGCTCTTCCTTATTTCCTTTTTCCATGCGCGATCCTTAGTCTCAATGATAAGGTGACATGTGGCCCTCCAAACTAACGAACAAGATCAATTTCTCCTTTCGATATTCAGGATTTTCGATTCTCAAAATCCACTTGCTCCCAGAGAATTTCACTCGAAGTCCACTATCCAAGGACACGTGTCCCTTTTGGATCAACTCTCATGATCCTTTCACGTCTTTGGACTTGAGATATTTCAACTTAAGATATCTTTCCATTGGAGTAGATCGACAGATGAGAATGCTCCCGAAGTGATCTTTCAGATCAGACGTCTCGTGTCCACTTCGAGACTTCGGCATTCAAGACTTTGGATTATTTTTCATTTGCTAGTGTTAAGGCTCCCAAAGTAAAAATCTTGGAGTGACATAAATCTTGTGTCACTTGATGATGTGTCACGAGCTGAGAAACTTCCATGTGTCACTTTGATTCATGATTTGTACATACCTGAAATGTTGATTTCAACTTGACACTTATTGTTCTCTGACTGTGCCACATGTCCTTGATCTAACGAATAGGATAATATCTTAGATCCATGACTGAGAGTGCCTTCAGACCTTCATCCTTCGGGACTTCAGGACATTTGACATTTCTTGGTGGTGAAATTCCTGAAGCAATTCTCCGAGAGTGATGTAACTTGCTTACGTCACTTGTTGACATGGCAAGAGCCAAGTTCCTCTTGACGCTTGTCATCACCTAATTATGCCATGCATATTTGCTGACGTGGTCTGCTAACATGGTCTATCGATGTGGTCTTCTGAAAAGGTCTACCACTATGCCCTTTTGCTGACATGGTCTGCTGACCAACAACCCTAATCCAACAATCCTCATTTTTCCTCCAAATTCTATGGTCCTTATTCATTTTGGATTTATGGGCTTCAGGTATTTCATACCTCAAACATTCTGGAGCATAAACTCCTCACGACTTTAAAACCGAACTAAATGTTGTTCATTGATCAAGATCCTAGATCGATGGATAGATCTGTTTGCAATGTAGCTCTTATAGCTTATCCTATCCTTCCACTTAGAATGATCCAACAATTGACAAAAATTCACATTTCGGGAATTTCAACTCTCAAGCTTTTGAGAATGTAATCGCCTTGCATGTTTTAGATCCGAAGTGAATCTTGTTTGTTGATCAGGATCTTAGATCGATGACTCGATATTTCTGCGATGCAGTTCTTCTGGCTTATCATGTCCTTCCACTTCAAACTAATTTGACGAATGTCGTTTACTCTGGCTCTACGGCTCTCCGGACTTAGGGTTTTTCAAGTCTCAAACTAAAAAATCCTTGAAGTGATTTTCTCCGGAGTTGAGGATCGTGTGCCACTTGTCAGTCTTGATGATGGATGATCCTTGCTTACTTCGTGACTTCGGGACTTTGACAAGTCCACTCTCCTATGCTCATCCAAAGGCTTAACCTTCATGCATTTATTTCTGGATCCAACGATTGTTGATCCTTGGTGCTCAGATCCAACGGATCAGATCTGTACTTCTCCTCTGGTCTTCCTTTGGTCAC
>JASDQU010273205.1:0-15181 GCA_032191745.1 Picea mariana
AATGAGTAAATTAAGGAGTGAATTAAGGAATGATTAAGGAATAAATTAAGGAGAAATTTAAGGAGTGAATTAAGGAATGATTAAGGAATAAATTAAGGAGAAATTTAAGGAGTGATTAAGGAGTAATCTAAAGAGAAATTTAAGGAGCGATTTAAGGAGTAATTTAAGGAGCGATTTTGGGGAAGTGAGAGAATTGAGTCTTTTAATAATTTAAAAATAAATTAATTTGGAGAACCAGAGGCATGTGTGACACTTGGACGGTGGAGACTATTAGAGGGTTGTCAATTAAGAATTAATTAATTAATAATTTATGATTCAGGTCAGTCTCAAAATTCTATAAAAGAAAGGGAAAGAAAGGAAAAAAGGGGTGAGCGTAACGTCACGCTACCGAATTGTGGCTTGACGGGTTACTTGTGAGGAGTTGGGTATATCTCAGCTGTGATTGGAGTGGTAGCTCATCCATTGAGGCTTGCTGAGATGCTATTTTATCTCTGGTGCTTCTGTGGCCCCTTTGCGGCTCGGGGGGCTAAGGGGGAAGCAGAGTACCCCTAGCGTTTGGCTGGGAGGTACCGGTGAGTTTTTAGCGGATGGCAAGCGGAAGTGGCAGGGAGAACGGACAAGCGGCACAGCGCGAGGGTCATCTCCGAAGCGGGCGTGTGGCAAAGGTATGATTTTTAATTGGTAAGGTAAAAAGCGTTTTATACTCGGCAAACCATTGTTATTAGTGATAATATCATGAGATCGTTTGGCATTATATTTTGAAATCTCGTTCCGCAATGATATGTAGAGTTGTTTATATTTTGATCATGTGCCACCTTAGTGAATTAGGTGATGCTGTTAATTTCTTATTTGTTAAAAGAAAAGAAAAAGAAATAAAAAAATTTCCTATTGTACTTCGCTATTCATAGACGTAACGAAGGGGTCGTTACATATTGTAGGGTGCAACACTAGGACTTCCTGGGAGGTCACCCATCCCAATACTACTCTAGCCCAAGCGCGCTTAACTGCGGAGTTCTGACGGGAATATATTGTTGTTTGAATAATTGTTTAGTGTGGAAATTTATGTGTGCTTGTGTAAGTCTTTGATTTTGTGTTCACTATTCTATTGTTCAAATAATGTTGTTTCCTACGTGTTGCGAAAGAGAGGGGATTCATATGTTTAAGAGTGAACCATGAAGAATCTTTCCTATGTGAAGAACAACAAATGATGTATCTATGTGTTACAACGTGACACCACTAAAAAAATGGAATAGTGTGAAGCACCCAAAAAAATGTTGTTGTCTTTTGTTGGTTCATCGTGAACAATCTAATTGTTCGGTAAGAGTTGAATGTTTGAATACATGGAGTAGTTGAGAAATCACAAACAACAAAGATAATCCATGATCATAAGGAAAATCATGATCTATTGTTTGTCAATACACAAAAGGTTTTTCTAAGTTGTTCTTCCTAATTATGTGGAAATTTGTGTATCTTTTAATGAAGAGCATTACCAGTCTCATCTAAACCATTTATGCCATAAAAATTTTCCAGAAGAAAGGGGGGATTGGGAACCATCACTCCCATCGCCATTGCAAGAATGCTCAAGTTATGCTGAAATTATTAGAGATATGTAATCCACAAGAACTTCGTCATTGGTTCCGAAAGACCATCCTATCATGGAAAAATATGCAATAGATTATGTATTCGACTATGGTGTCATGAATTTTAGATGGGGATTCACGTAGATTGCAATGTAAAATCTTAATTTGCAGAGTCTAAAATATTTGAGGAGCTTGTGTGCTTGTGAGATTTTGATGAAGAACCGCTCATAGAACACGATAACATAACTTAAGCTTGTGGTTCTTGATGTATTTTGGTTGCATAAGAAGACAATAATTGGTTTGGTTATGTCTAGAGTCTGTTAAAATCTTCTGGTTCCTGATGTACTTCGGTGCCTCAATAACAACAACCATTGGTTATGTCTACAATTTGTGATTCTTGTGTGTATGTAAGCCTGTGTAAAATAGGTCACATTGTAATATTGAATGTTGGACACATTCAGTATCGAGAATGTTTTCCTATATAAGTGAATAATATAGTGAGCTGTGTATTTTGACATATGGAAGTATGTCAATAGAATGATCAGTATCAGGACTTGTTTTCTAGCAAATACAACTAGCTATGTACTTTGGCATATAGAAGCATATAGAATTGATGGTCAAAATAAATTGTATCTTCAATGAATCAAGAGGCTGATGAAGACCATACCAGAGAGAGATGATATTTTTATTTGATTTCACTATTGTTCTCCGTTATGTAAGCATTAAGGGAGGGTTATAGAAATAATTCTTACTTTAAATTCGGTTTGGGTTTATTAAAGATACTTGAGATATTCTCTAAACCTATCTCACCAACACCTATATAATATATTGTACCTGAGTTTGAAAATGTTATAATAAAATGTGTGTGTGTAACTACCCCTCACATTATGAAAGCAATTAGTGATGTACAAAAGAGTTAAATATTTTTTTTTTTGAATAAACATTAGTACAAGTGAAAATGTGTCATAACATATATTAATAACTACACAATCAATTTCAACACAATCAACTGAAAGAAACATCACTATTATTCAATCAAGTGTATCTTATAAATATAACACAAGGAATCTACCTTCCCAACCTATCATTCATGGTTAGGACCTCCAAGACACATAAGCAACGCTCAAGTCCAGGATTCATTCAATCGATTTTGACCACTTAAGGTATCAGGTCTGAAAACTCTTATGAGGAACAAGGAGGTATCTAAATCCCATTAATTCAATCATAAACCACAATTCAATACTTATATTTATCAACCATGCTTAACCATCAATTCCCCACAGTGCATTAATATAATCCACTATACTTAATCAATCTTTCATGAAATATCTAAGAGCAATTAAGTAAGAGAACCAACATAAAGAAAATAAGTCATAACTGAAGTACAATCATAATGAGTCAATGCTAATTTATATATCCAATGGGATCCATAAGAAGAGAAAAATTTCTTAAGAAATACATAAAATATTTATCACTAGTTTAAGTATCCTTTTAAAAACTATAAGAAAATGATAAAAGCAATGTTAAGAATTGAGGCCACTTTGGAAACCTATTTAAAGAACTAAGAAGATCCAAAAACATATTAAGAAAAATAACGAGACTTTGTATACCCACTTACTTATCCCAAATAAAGACTTTTAAGAAGATCAATCATAATAGGTAAATGATAGAAGTCAAGCTACCCTACATATCCCTTTAAAAGAATTCAAGTAAGGCACAAGTCCTTTAACAATATATAAATAACTAATTACTAACTTACAATCTATTAAAATTAAGAAAATCTAAGTCTTATTTAAACAATAAGTAAAGAACTCAATGCTAACTTACAAATCTATTTAATAATTTACGAAGACCCAATCTTAATTAAAAATAAAATTATCGATATGTTAAATTACATATGCATAGTAAAGAAACAAAGGAGTTCCAGAATCTATCCCATCCCTTCATCCAGTGTGCAGAAACAATTTGACATTTGTTACAGACCTTAATTTGACACTGGCTTCAGACCTTAATCCGACTGTCAATCCAGACCTTAATCCGACACTTAATATAACACTTAATCTGGTCCTGGATATGGCACTAATTTTCGATAATTTAAATTAAATTCAATGTGTAGCAAAAATAATTTTATTAATTATATAGCCTGAGAGGAAGGGACAATAAATTTGTTGCAGGGTCTATCAAGAATTGGCAGCGATATGTAAAATATGAGTGAATGTGTGTAGGACAATCCAATCAATACTATCATGAAATCATCCCTCTCATAGTTAGCTCTATGAATGTTACCATTGTTTTAGAAACGAAGATAAATGATTACAAATATTAGCTAACTAGAAATGGGTAAACCAGACATGAACATGTTAATTAACATTGTTATTTTCAAAGAGAGACGTTTCTATATGAAACCTAATCCAACCTTGGATCTAACACCTATTCCGACACCTGATCCAACACTTGTAATTATCAAGATTTATGTAATTATCAAGCTTTAAGGGAAGGGACAATAATTTAACACCAACCACTCAAGAATTCAAATTATTGTTGTAGTCCCCAAATTCATTCCACGAATTATAGTACTATGAAATGTAAAATTTAGACTATAAAAATAAACAAAACATCAGTCGCTTAATTAAATTATGGGATTGTTTTCTAAAAGACAACAACGGAAATCCACGAATACTTAGTTGTAATGTTTGACATTAATAACTAGAGAACAATTTGAGAAGCTTCTAAAGGTTTGGGCAATATAAATCCCCTATTTCATTTCCAAAAATTTACCAAACAAAAATCTTAAAATTTAATCATTCAAGTGGAAATCTATCGTAAGATCCTACAGGAAAGTAAATAAAAATTTACAATGAACCTACAATGAACCAAGAGACTTCTATTGGGTCTGTATTTTAAGCTACGAATCAAACCTCCTTTCGAAATTGATTAATGGAAAGTGATAAGATCGAAAGTCCAACACAAGGCAAAGAAAATGCATGTTCCAAACATAGCATTGACATCTCTAAGATGGTTGCATAAATTCCCAAATCGTTTACAAAGGAAAAGATACAATGAGAGCTTATGATTTCAACAATCATAACCACAATCCCTTTTTCCAACAAAAATTAAATTACTCACACAGAAAACAACTAAAGAATTTAAATATAGTAAGAAACACACTAATGGAAGTTCATTATACAAGAAATCATTACTCATAAATTTCCCAACCCAAACCAAATATAAAAATACATTCTCTCGAATACATGATCCATTCCACATCCTAAATTCACAACTATATAAGTTGATAATTTAAATTAAAAATCCGATATCGTAAACAATGGAAGTGATCAAGAAATCAGTATTGTGTTTTTCATATATCAGCTAGCAGCCATTCTTCCTTGAAAAATTAAAAAGACAACAATTATCAAAATTTTCTTCTAGATCTCAAACCAATAAGTAACTTGCCAAATAAAACTTAGAATTACAACAAAATTTAGGTTGGATTTCTAAATATCTTATTATACAATGAAATCTTAATGAAATTACAAATCTTAAATGAAAATACCACAATCGATGACAAAGAATCGAATATGTTCTTCAACAAATATTGATGCTTCTTTTCTCTCTCTTGATAATCGTTAAGACTTCACAAGTACCTCCCAACCAACGCTATGGCTACTCTTCTTCCCCCTTAGCCCCCTGAGCCGCAAAGGGGCCAATCAAAAAAACATAAATACTATAGCACCAAGTTGTACTCGCAAGGGAGAGCTACCACTCTATCCTCAAACTTGGTCACCCAACTCTCACAAGTAAAACACAGTCCCCAAAATGATTTTGGCAGCATAACTTTACCAATAACCAGTCCCCCTTTCCCATCTAGACTGTTTTGTTTATAGAACTTTCTTCACTGATACATGCCCACATGCACAATTAATTTACTTTTTAATTAAATAACTTAAGATTATTCACCCTCACACTTGTTACCCTCACATTTCTCAAATGTGTTCCTTAAATCAGTCTTGGTTGTCTCTGTATTCCCTAGATTCTCATTTGATGAATGTCTGCTTAATAAATATTTGTTATAGTTTAAATAGGAGTCTTCTTCTAGTTAGAGTAGTGGTAGCTAGACTCTAGGTACAATCCTATGTGTACACCTATTCTCTCATACTTTATCTCTTTCTTATTTTAAAATTCCGTCTTAATATTTTCTTGCACACATGTACATTATCTCAACTCCTTAGATTTATCTCACTTTTATTTAGATTGATTTATCTCTAATATTTTAAGTTATTTAAAATTTTGCTTTATTCCCCTAACTAAACTGAAACTTAAGATTAGTCTTAGAATAGGCTTAGAGTTTTATTTAGATTTATAATTAATATAATTACTCATGAATTAATTATTTTAAATATGACAATGTCAAATTAATTCATTGTTTTCTAGGCTACCAAGATTCATTGACTCAAGTTTTTAAATTACACGATGTTCCCTTCAAGACACACCTTCGTTCTCTAAGAGTGCCTCTACCATTTGACTAGTTTTGGTAGTTGTCCAACCCTTGGAGTCAACACTTGACTCGGATGACCTTGTGAGAGACTAAAGACTTATAAGGAATAAGGACTCTTCCTTATTGCACTCCCTTTAAACATCTTCGTGAGCAATCGTAGAGTCTTCTCTCATGACATTATGGACCTATCAAACTATGTAATCATTAACCTACAATTCTAGCCTCGATAGGAGTGCTAGCAGGTCATGACAGGGACATTACCACACCTCTCCATCAATATATGGTTTATGTGCAGGGCCCCTTTACTCATTATGTGAGTTTGATTAGCAAGCATCGTCATCCTGTATCCATTGAAAAAACACTATCACTGATCCATATATATAATCATAACAAATAAATCATATGTCACATATGCATAAAATGAATACTCAAACCCAACACAATCCACTCCCTGACTCTATCCAGAGTCCAAGGTAGTACGTTGATTCCATCAACATCTACAATCTGTCAAGTCTCCTGGACACTTAGGGAAAACTCGTCAATAGCATATGTCAATACATATATCAAGTAACAATAAATCACAACCCATCAACATCATCATGTAAAATCCATAGTCAAAACAAATAACAATGTACTATAATCAGATCACTTGCATGCAAGTTTCCTAAAAAATAAGTTGATGACATGTGCTCAGTAAAGCAGGATGTTACATACACCCCCTCTTTTTTTAAAATTCATCCTGAAGTTGTACAATATATAAAATACAGTAAATAAAAGTATCTGATAAGATCTATATGTTTAATATATCAAACAAGTAAATAAACTACTGACACATATCATATGCGTCCTCGTAGGTAGCCGAGTGTGGACTATAATTGTCCCAATAGACCTTGGCCTAATCGACTACTCAGTGTCGTAGTTGTCGAATGCAATGGTCTAGAATGTATATTGGCTTCATCGTGAGAGAACCATTACCTGACACTTGCAAATAACTCATGATAATCACATGTGTAGGATCACTAACATAATGTCTCAAAACAGATACATGAAAAACATTGTGCATACGCCTCAAAGAATCATGAAAGTTTAGTCGATAAGCCATGGTTCCTTTCTTTTCCACAACTTCAAACGGTCCCATAAACCTAGGACATATTTTAGCACCCTTTCTGAAATTGATCGAACTCTTGTGTTGTTTCACCCACAAGATAACTTGGTCCCCAACTTCATAACTATGGTCAATGCAATGCACATCAACATAACTCTTTGTCGATCTTTCACTTCTTTAATCATTTGTCTTATTGATTCCATTTGTTCTTCCATTTCTTAGATCACTTATGTTCCTACCAAGGCCCTATTCTCAAGTCCATCCCAACTTAACGGCATCTGAGATGGTTGCTCGTAAAGAAACTAAAATGGTGCCATCTTAATGGTAATTTGATAGTTGTTGTTGTATGCAAACTATACTAGTGGAAAGAAATATCTCCAACATTTTTGTTGGTCCATTAAATACATATGCAACATATATTCCAAAATTTGGTTCGTTCTTTCTATATTACCGTCTTTCTCCGGGTGATATGTTGTACTAAAGTTTAGTTATGTTCCCAAATCCTCGTGGAAGCTGGTCCAAAATCATCCCATAAACATCGATCCTTGATTAGATATGATCCTTCTTGGTACATCATGTAACCTTACAATCTCATTGACAAAAGCTCTAGTTATTTTTAGCGCCTGATACGTCCTACGTCGAAGTGTCAACTACTACGAAAATCGATTCATGTCTCCTTGTCGTCAATGGAAATCCAACTATAAATTCCATCTAAATGACCTCCCATTTTGATTTTGGAATGACGTGTGGTTGTAGTAATCCTGTCGGATGTCTATGTTCATCTTTCACTTTCTGACACTCTAGACATCTTTCGATGTAACTAACTATGTATTCTCTCATTCCCTTCAAGAAGAACAAAGGCTTAACATCTGCCATCATCTTCGTGACTCCCAGATGAGCCATGTACACTGGGTGATGAGCTTCACTTAAGATACAACTTCTTAACTCATCGTTAGGTAGTACATAAATCATGTTGTTATACCTGTCAATCTGTCATTGTCCAATGCATAACCTTGAAAATTTGGTGCCATAATGCTATATTGTTCAATAGTTTCCTTAAACTTTTTGTACCAATCATCCTTTATCTGTAACGCTAGAATCATTTCTCAAATATTTGTCTTGAGATGTATTACCGAGAATATGCATGGCCTTTGACTCAATGCATCTACCACTTTGTTCATCGGTCCTTTAATGTAAGTAATCTCAAAATCGTATTCACTAAGTAATTTTGACCAATGCCTTTGTCGCGCGTTCAAGTCATTTTGCGTAAATATATGTTGCAGTCCACAATGATCTGTCTTTAGTTCAAATTTTCATCCAATCCGATAGTGTCTCCAAAATCTCAATCCATATACAATTTTAAATAACTCCAATTCATGTGTGCGTAGTTCTCCTCATGCTTTCTTAATTTCCTTGAAATGTAAGATATCACTCGATTGTCTTGCATCAAAACGCTACCTAAACATTCCTTGTATGCGTTTGTGCATACCAAGATATCCATTTCCATGTCGGGGACTTTCAATATCGACATTGTCATCAATAAATTCTTGATCCTTTGAAATGCTTCTGTGCCTTTCTTGGTCCATACAAACTTCTTGTTTTTCTTTTGCAATTTCATGATCGGATTTGCTATCTTCAAAAAACCTTCGACAAATCATCGGTAATAACCTACTAAACACATTTAACGTTGCATACTTCTTGTACATTTTTCAGTGTAGGGCATTCCATAATAGCCTCTACTTTCACTAGATCCACAATGATACCTTCAGCAGATATGATATCCCCTATGTAATGAATCTTCAATTGGTCAAAACAACATTTCGACACTTTCCCGTATAATTTGTTTTCTCATAGACACTGTAGTACCAAACTTAAATGTTTGTCATGCTCTTCTTTCATCCGAGAATAAATCAATATGTCATCAATGAATACTTGAACAAACTTGTCCAAGTATTCATGGAACACCCCATTCATTAAACTCATGAATAACCCTGGGGTGTTTGTCAGTATGAACTGTAAAACTGTAAACTCATAGTGTCTAAATCTTGTATTAAATGTAGTTTTAGGGATATCTTCCTCTTTAATCCATAACTGGTGGTATCTAGATCTCAAGCCAATCTTTGAAAAAATAGTCACTCCCTTCATCTGATCAAACAAATATTCTATTCTAAGAAACGGATATTGGTTCTTGATCATCTGTTTATTCAATTGATGGTATTCAATACAAGTCCTCCATGATCCATCCTTTTTTCTTACAAAAATAACTAGTGCACCCCAAGGTGACACACTTGGACGTATAAGTCGCAAGTCCAAAAATTCTTGCAATTGCATTTTCAACTCCTGTAACTTGAGTGTTGACATCCAATATGGCCTTCTCGCTATCAGTTTAGTTCCATGTTTCAAGTCTATTGTAAACTCCAACTCTTTTTCGGGCGGCAAACCTGGTAACTTTTCTGGAAACATGTCTGCAAACTCTCATACAACTAGAAGGTTTGCTAATCCTTTTGCCTTTCCCTTTTTGTTTAGTGCTAAGATTGCATATAACTTACATCCATTGCGCAAGCTCTTTTGTAGTTGTAGGGAAGAAACAAACCTAAAGGACACTCCCTGGTTTATTCCTACAATCACTCTTCTCTATCTCACATCATCTATCAAACTTAACTATTTTGTCTTATGGTTGAGTATCGCATCATGCGATCCCAACCAGTCCATACCAATCATTATGTCATAATATCCTAAGATTGTGACATATAGGTTGGCCTTCATTACAAAATATCCCAACTAAATGTTATAATCTGTAACCTTTCCTCCAGCCTTATGTTTGGCACCTAAAGTCATTTCTACATATCTGAACTCGTCTTGATCCACTACCTTTACCTTAACTCTCTTTAGTGTTTCACTAGAAATAAATCTCTTTGTAGCACCTAGATATAACAAAATACTAATTTTTTTATCGACGATCATAATTGATGTCTCGAGAATAGTGGATTGGTGTTCAACCCGGTGGTTGTTCATCGATGCATGAATAATGTGGGCCTTGCCTAAATCTCACACTATAGTGGGTCTTGTCGATCTGGCGTCTTTGACCTTCTTTATCGGACAATATCGCTTGTAATGTGTCTCTCCACATGTCCAAAATACAATATTCTATCCAGTACTCCTGCTCCCCGAAGTAGAAGTTGTTGCGCTCCTAAGGTTGTCTCTCCAATTTTTCTAGAAGGAGTATTTCCCTGACCCCCGCTACATTGCTCTTCCTCAACTATGAGGGCCTTCTGGACTGCATCGTGCAATGTCTGAGGAATTCAGATCCCTACCTTTTCACAAATGTTGAAGTTAATCCAAACACAAACTTGTTGACCTTCAACTTCTCTGTGTTCAAATGTGGATCATATTTAAGCAGCTCCATGAATATAGCCTCAAACTCATGCATCGTACGACCACCCTGTCATAGGGAATTAAACTCATTGAGTTGGTGCTCAATGAATTTCTTTGAAAAATACCTCTCCCAGAATCCTTCCTTGAAAATATCCCATGACACATCTTTGAAGGCCAAGTTTAGTTGAGGTAGGAGTGTCTTCCACCATAGAAGATCACTCCCCTCAAGTTGAAATACTGCCATATGGAATTTCATGTTGGAGGTGTAATCACGAAGTGCGGAGCACATCGCCATGTTCTTCAATCATGCCTCAGAGGTTAAGCTATCTCTGGCACCCATGACCTCGGGAAACTTCACCCTGTCAAGTTCTTTGTGTATGCTAACACTACCATCTAAAGGGTGTTGTGAAGCCTCATCAGGTATAGACATCATGTCCTCATATTGATCTAATGAGTTAATCAATGCCTCTAACATCCTCTGAAAGAGTCTCATCATACCTACCACATCTCTCACATCGACCTGCTCCTCCTCAGTAGTCTTCTCATCCTTCTGAGGATTAGATTCCTCTACCATAGATACACTTGGAGAAGGTATACCTCGTCTCCCGGTACCATGATGTCTACTCATCCGACGTCCTCTAACCATGATTGTCGCATGGACAATTTCAAAATTTATTAGTGATATGATTTCAATCAAATCTGTAACACAGTGGAAGGTGTAACGGTCCAATGTCGCAGGATTGATTAGTGATGTACAAAAGAGGCAAATATTTTTTTTTCAACAAATGTTAGTACAAGTAAAAATGTGTCATAACATATATTAATAACTACACAATCAATTTCATCACAATCAAATGAAAGCAACATCACTATTATTCAATCAATTGTATCTTATAAATATAATATAAGGAAGCTACCCATCCAACCTATCCTGAATAGTTAGGACCTCCAAGACACATAAGCAACGATCAAGTCCAGTATTAATCTAATTGATTTTGACCACTTAAGGTCTCAGGAATGGCGACTGTTTTGAGGAACAAGGAGGTATCTAAATCCCATTAATTCAATCATAAATCACAATTCAAGGCTAGATTTATCAACCATACTTAAGCATCAATTGCTCAGGGTGCATTAGTATAATCCACTATACTTAATCAATCTTTCATTAAATATCTAAGAGCAATTAAGTAAGAGAATCAACATAAAGATAATAAGATTCATAAGTGCAAGTACAATCATAATAATTCAATGTTAATTTATATATCTTGTGGGATCCATAAGAAGAGAAAATCTGCTTAAGAAATACATAAATGATTTATCACTATTTTAAGTATCCTTTTAAAAACTATAAGAAAAACATAAAAGTAATGACAATAATTCAGGCCACTTTGCAAACCCATTTAAAGAACTAAGAAGATCCAAAAACATATTAAGAAAAATAACGAGACTTTATATTCCCACTTACTTATCCCAAATAAAGACTTTTAAGAAGATCAACCATAATAAGTAAATGATAGAAATCAAGTTTCCCTACATATCCCTTTAAAAGAATTAAAGTAAGACCCAATTCATTTTAACAATATATAAACAACTCATTACTAACTTACAATCCATTAAAATTAAGAAAACTCAAGTCTTATTTAAACAATAAGTAAAGCACTCAATGCTAACTTAAAAAGTCATTTAAGAATTTGTGAAGACCCAATCTTAATTAAAAATAAAATTATTCATATGCTAAATTCCATCTCCATAGTAAAGAAATAGAGGAGTTCAAGAATCTATCCTAGCCCTTGATCCAGTGTGTAGAAAAATATGACATTCGTTCCAGACCTTAATACGAAACTCATTCCAGACCTTAATCTGGCACTCAATCCAGACCTTAATATGGCACTTAATCTAGTTCTGGATCCAACACTAATCTTTGATAATTTAAATTAAATTCAGCATGCAACAAACACAATTTTATTAATTGTACAGCCTTAGAGGAAGGGACAATAAATTTGATGCAGGGTCTGCCAAGAAGTGGAAACGATAGGTAAAATATCATTGAACGTGTGTAGGCCAAGCCAATCAATACAATCAGAAACTCACCCCTCTCATAGTTACCTTTGTGGATGTTACCACTGTTTTAGAAACGAGAAAAAATCATTAAAAATATTAGCTAACTGGAAATGGGTAAAACATACATGAACGTGTTAATTAACACTATTATTCTCAAATAGAGACATTGTCATACATAACCTAATCCAAACCCGGATTCGGCACCTATTTCAACACTTGATTTGACACCTGATCCGGACCTTTAAACAGAACTAAATTTACGATAAATTCGAAATAAAATCAACAAGAAAAAAATAAGATTTCGGTAATTATTAATCTTTAAGGGAAGGGAAAATAATTTAACACAAACCACTCAAGAATTCAAATTACTGTTGTAGACCCCATATTCATTCCACGAATTATAATACTATCAAATGTAAAATTCAGACTATAAAAATAAACTAAACAACAATCGYTCAATTAAAMTTCTAGGATTGTTTTCTAAAAGACACCAAAGGAAATCAACAACTACTGAGTTGCAATCTTTGACAACAATAACTAATGAAAAATTTCATAAGCTTCTACATGTTTGGGCAGCATAAAGCCCCAATTTTGTTTCCATAAATTTATCAAACAAAAATATTAAAATTTAATCATTCAAGTGGAAATCGCTCATATGACCCTACAGGACAGTAAATACAAATTTATAATACACCTACAACGAGCCAAGATACTTCTATTGGGTCTCTATTTTAAGCTAAAAATAAAACACGGGTTCTAAACAAAGCATTGAGAGCTCTAAGATGGTTGCATAAATTCCCAAATTGTTTACAAAGCAAAAGATTCATTAAGCACTTATGATTTCAACAATCATGACCACAATCCCCTTTTCCAACAGAAATTAAATTACTCACGCAAAAAGAAACTAAGGAATTTAAAGATAGTAATAAACACACTAATGGAAGTTCATTATACAAGAAATCATTGGTCATAAATTTCCCAACCCAAACCGAATATAAAAAAACATTCTCTCGAATACATGATCCATTCCACAGTGTAAATTCACAACTATATAGATTGATAATTTATATTAAAAATATGATATGCCAAACAATGGCAACAAACAATAAATTCATACTTTGTTTTGCATATATCAACTAGCAACCATTGTTCCTTTGAGAAATGACAACAATTATCCAAATTTTCTTCTAGATCTCAAACTAATGATAAAATTTCAAGTTCAAACTTAGAATTACAACATAATTTAGTTTTGATTTCTAAATATCTTAGTATATGATAAAATATTAATGCAATTACAAATCTCAAATGAAAATACTACAACTGACGACGAAGAATCGAAGATTTTCTTCAGCAAATGGCGCTCATTCCTTTCTCCCACTTGCTAATCATTGAGACTTCACCAGTACCTCCCATCCAACACTAGGGGCACTCTTCTCCCCCCTTATTCTCCCGAGCCGCAATGGGGCCAAACACAAAATCTAGAAATACTTTAGCACCATGTTTTCCTCGCAAGAGAGTGTAAATTCTAACCTTGTACAATATCTACTGCAAAGTGATATTCAGAAAAGAACAGAAAAGATACAATGGCAAATACTAACATTACACAGAGATTTTTCACCTAGAAACCCAAACCGGGAAAACCAACATATATTATATTCATACATTGTGTTACATTGTTTACAATACAATATACATATAGGAGCCAGCGGCATCCAAAACCCCAACCCAATGACCTGGATTAGTCCAAAACCCTAATTCCTTAACCAGAAATAGAAAACCATGTGCCGAAAAACCACCTAATATCATGTGGTCCCGGAAATATGTCATCCCGAAAATATGTCGTCCCGGAAATATGTCGTCCCGAAAAAAAAAATTTAGGGGTGCTGCCCCCGAACCCGCACGCGAGGGGCTCCACCCCCCTTTAACCCCCTTGCACGCCCGGTGCAGACGCTCAGACACTACTACTCATGCAAAGAATATAACACATACCCAACATCTCCCACTTGTTGTTTTCTTTGCACACAGGGGATTACAGGGTTACATAGTCAACAATCCAAGGCAGCAATGCCCATGGATCCTCTACACCAAGAGAACTTCTCAGTGCTCATAGATTTTGTTAATGAATCTGCAACATTCTTCAAAGTGTCCACCTTCATCAGTGATACTTTCTTTTCTTCAATCATGTCTCTTACAAAGTGATATTGAACATCAATGTGCTTTGTCTTTGAATGATAAGCATGGTTCTTTGCCAAGAAAATTGCACTCTGACTGTCACACTCTATCCTTATAGCTTCTTGTACCAACCCAATACCTAAACACAATCTTTGTAACCATACTGCTTCCTTACTTGCATGAGTGGCTGCCATGTATTCAGATTTTGTAGTTGAAAGTTCCACTACAACCTATCTTTTGCTCATCCAACTTATTTCTCCTCCAAACAAGTTAAACACATACCCGCTTGTGGATCTTCTACGATCCAAATCTCTAGCCCAGTCTGCATCCACAAAGCCATGTATATCGACCACTCTATCCAATCCAGGTCTTCCTTCATAGCACAATCCATAG
>JASDQU010273206.1:48-15181 GCA_032191745.1 Picea mariana
TCTCACTAAGGTAAGAAGAAAAGATAATTAACAAGTAAAAAAAACACTCCGGAGTATGTGCCCACTCCCAGATCAAGGGTGGCCAATAGCCTTTTACATTCTCTCATACTTAAAACACTTATTACAACAGTGGAAATACGGAAAAAGGGGCCTTTTCAGGGCCTGCGGAATCATTGAATTCTGCATGTATGAGCACTGCTTGCTCATTCTTTGGCGGCTCTTCAGGAAATCCAGCTTGTGCAACCTGGTGGATAACAGTGCCTCCGAGGACACACTAAGTGAGCAGGACTTAGCTCATGTTTGCAAGTGTGTATAAGGACGGCAACAGGGCCCGCTTTTATTGCAACTATTACAATTAAGAACGAAGGTTCTCTTTGAGCTTTAACTTTAGGAAAGAAGAGGGATCCTTATAACTTTTGGATCATTAAAGAAAGTACAAGAAAGGAGAAGAAAAGGAAAACTTCGTTGATGAAGTTAAAACCCCCCAGGGTGCTCCGGGAGCCTTGATTTTGCCAAAATTTGGCAGAATCTCCCCTTGGACCTGTTATTGCTGTAAGAAAACAGCAAACAAAGTATGTTAGAATGTGTGAAAAGAAGTTTAAAACTAAAAAAAATTTATCAAATTTTTTCGGAAAATTTTCTAAGTCAAAATTGAAACTTTTGGGACTTTTTTTACACTTAGTACGAACCTAACCTAGGCTCTTCTATTTGGTTTTGTTTGCTGTTTTAAAACAGCAAACATAGGACAGCTAGATAGCTTGATCTTGAAAGTAAAACAAAGCAATAGATTGGTCTAAGATCTAGATGAAAATAGACCAAAAATTGCTTAAAAAAAGGCCTAGATCTACTTATTTAAATTGACAGAATTACAACTAAATCTAGAAAGTGAATGCATGCAGCCTTTAGATATCAAAAATGAATTTTGAGACTGATCTAAGCAACATGCAACCTATTTCCGTCCTTATACACACTTGCAAACGTGAGCCAAGTCCTGCTCACTTAGTGTGTCCTTGGAGGCACAATGCCTAGGTTCAAAGCCCACGTTGTCACTTTGGCTTGAACCTCTTCCGTCTAGCCTTACTCCTAGGGAAGCCAAGGGGGTTAGTCCCTAGTTTCTAGATAAGATTTAGAGTTTAAGCTCTAGGAGTTGATTTTAATTCGTTAAGGTTGGGGGGAGTCTAACCTATGATGCTAAGGCAACAATGCAAGATGCAAGAGTTTAGTATGTCAAGCAAGCCTTTCCCTAAGTCAACTAAGACTAGTGCCTAAGGTTGGGCAAGGGGTCAACTAGATGTTAGTGTGTTTCGTTACAATATGATTACAAGATTATCAAAAGAATAGTTAATCCACAAGATGCTAGATACAAGTACTTACAATAAAGAATGCTAAATATACAATGATACAACACAACAAGCTAACTACGTTTTGTTTAGATGTACAGGAATTAAAGAGGATCAAGGCATTAGCATCAACAACACATCAAAGCCAAGGATGCCCCAATAGCACTTATTCTATTGGACTGCCCCTCAATGGCAACATCAACACAATGAAGATTCACAAGGACACTTAGAAGATTTATAAATTTAAAGCACAAGTGTTCCACAATGATTAAATCACTTAGTTGATTTTACCCACAAAGCATTACTTGTATTACGAGATTGAAAGATTGAGTTACAAGTGTTTAAACCTTAAGATGTATTAGATTAAGCCAAAGTTTGATTACTTAGTGACTTAAGGGTTCCTTAGGATTGTAAKATTTTAATTACCCTTATTAAGTGTTTCACCAAAAACCTCCTCCCCCAGTTGCCAAATAGTTGTTGGATGCTCAAGAAGTATGGCAACAAGGCCTACCCTAGCTTTGCAGGTCAGCCCAAAAGATTGAGTTTTTACGGAAAGAACGCTCCGCGCCACGAGACCGTCCCCGACCTAACACCTTCCATTTCCCTCCTCAATCCCCATTTTAGATGGTGAAGATGGTGGTCTAAGGTACCCTATTAAGCCTATTAAGTTGATATATCAATTGGTTAGACTTTTAGGTGTATTAGAGAGTATTTTGGTCACTTTATGATGCCTTAAAGTGGTGATTAAATGACAAAACCGAAACTTACTTCAGCTTATTAAGTGTGTTATTTAAGCATATGAATGAAGCACTTAACACATGTAAAGCAATGGAAAGCAAGCTGAAATAACGATTTAGTGTGTTACCATGATTAAACCATTAACATGAGAAAGCTGGTTAAAGAATGCTAAAGCACAAGGGCAAGAACAACTTGCCAAAGAATGAAAGAAATTAGAACTCAAGCTTGCTACCACTTATCTTATGTTTGTTTAAAGCATTAAGATAAAAGCATTAAGCGTGTAAGAGAAGCTTGATAGATTTGAAGTGTACCTACACTATCAACTTTATCCAACAATAATTAGTCTTTAGTGTGATGGCAAATGGCTTTAAAGATATGATAGCATGAAAAGAGATCCACTTGCTAAACCATTAAAGCATGAACTATTTAGCGTGTTGGATTAGAGCATGCAAACAAGATAAATTTTAAGATAGCTTATGCAAATAGATTTAATTAAGTTGATTATGTTCCAAGGGCTTAAGCCAAGGAATAATGTGTGATGTGAAGAGATCTAGATGTAGAATATTATAAACCCTTAAAGCATTAGAGAGGATCAACAACACATTACTTGTCCTAGCCTTACGATTTTGGGGGTTTCTCTCCCAAGGTGTAGGCAATTATTAACTCAGAAAACTTAAGAGAGAAAAGGAAAGGAGAAGCAAGCAACTAAACACCTATCAATAAGTCACTAGCTAACCCCATGTCCTAGCTTAAGGAAATGCTCAAAAATTGCAAAAAATGAAATTTGCACTTACCATAAGCTACCTTAAGCTCACACTTGGGAGGTAGGCCGTACCAATCCTCCTCCCAAGCGATGAGCAAGCAATAACTTACTAGAAAGTGAAGAAATAATGAGAAATTAGCTAGAAAATGAAAAGTAGAGGTTGAGATTTGTTACCCACTTGAAGATAAGGGTCCTTGAGTGTTGTGTGGCTATTTTAGGGCAACTTAACCCCCTCAACCTGCTGCAAACCTGCAAAAACCAGCAAACTATGCTTGCCGGAAAATCTACACACAACCAACAATGTGAAGAAAAATTTATGTTTTTAGGGCAGAAAATTATCTCCTTGAAAAACTATGATAAAATGTCATTTAAAGTGACCAATCTTCTATGTTAAGCTAGCTGAAATATATATGGATGAACAACAATGAAAGAATGAGTAAAAGAGAGAGAAAGAGGAGTTTATGTGTTTTTTAAGGGAGGACTCTTCCTTGAGGCATTCCCAATAAAACCCTTGAAGCCAAACCTGCAAAACTTGACAAGATCTATGCATACAAGAAGATAATATGATTGAATATGCTAATAAGATGAAATACTTGCACTCTATCTAGCAAACCCACATATATAGATCTACAAGAATACTCGTTATTAGATCCACCCAAGTAACACTTTACCCAAGATCTAATCTATGCAAATATCATGCCAAATCAAAACAACATTACCTCATGTGTAGCAAGAACAAAAATACTTGTTGCTCTTCCAATAATCCTCCAAAGTTTTCTCCTTTTTATTACTCAAGAATAGATCTTGGAGACATACTTGCTCCAAAACCCTAAGAGCCAAAGAATGGAAAGATGGATAAGAAAGAGAGAGAGAGAGAGTGGAAAATCAAGTAGCATAACAATAGCTCAAGATATGGTAAAGAAATGAGGCTGAGAGGGGTTCTATTTATACTTGGAGAGTGTTGCCGTCCTAATACACACTTGCAAACGTGAGCTAAGTCCAACTCACTTAGTGTGTCCTTGGAGGCACAATGCCTAATTTCACAGCCCACACTGTCACTTTGACCGGAACCTCTTCCGTCTAGGCTTACTCCTAGGGAAGCCAAAGAGGGTAGACCTTAGTTACTAGATGTGTTAGAGTTAGGTTCTAGGAGTTAATTTTAATTAGTTAAGGTTAGAGGGGATTCTAATCCTAAGATGCTAAGGCAACTATGCAAGATACAAGGGTTAGCATGAGAAGCAAGCCTTTTCCCTAGGTCAACTAAGACTAGTGCCTAGAAATTGGGCAAGGGGTCAACTATGTTAAAGGGTGTTTCTTTACAAAAGATTACAAGTTACAATTTTACAAGAAAGAATAACTCAATAAAAGAATACCATGTACAATTACTTACAAGATTTACAATTTAAAGAATGATAGATTACAATTTACACAAAGCAAACTAACCAAGTCTATCTTCAATGTGTGCAGGATATAAAAGATTATAGCATCAAGTCACGTCACCATTTACACGAGATTATCATCAACACATTACTTCATCGACAGATTCCAAAGTTTAAGAGAATTAAACACAACTATTATGAAGAGTATTGGAGACAATCTACACTCTTGATTATTAATCTCCCCTCAAGTAGTCTATTAGATTTGGCCAAGGGTTTAATAATTAGGCTTTTCTTAAGATTTGCAAATTTTATTAGTTTTCACCAAAGCCTCCTCCTCCTGTTGCCAAATAACTGCCGGGTGCTCAAGATAGTAAGGCAACGAGGTCCACCCTAGTTTCCACGGTCAACCTTGACAGTAAGAATACTTCCCAGAGAGGACACCCACCTGGAGCACCACGGGACAGTCCCCTACCACTACCCTCCGTTGTTTTCCTCAAACCCGTTTTAGATGGTAGAGATGGTGGTCTAAGGTACCCTAAAATAGTCTATTAAGCATATATAACAGTTAGGTAGACTTTTAGGTGATTAAAAGAGTGTTTATAAGATTTTAAAGTACTTTTAAAGTGCAAAATAATGAGATGGCCGAAACTAAACTTGCTCAAAAATGTGTTGCTTAAACTTTAACAATGAAGTACACCAACACATAAGAAGCAAATAAAAATAAATGGTTGAAAGAAATAGAGATGATATCACATGCACATCAATAGAAGCTTGCTTAGAGACAATAGATAAATGGCAAGAACAACTTGCCTTAAGAGATGAGAAATAAAATTATTAAGTGTGTTTGCCTACTTAACCATTCAACAAATTCCAAGCCCAAGACGTGGCTACCAATAGATGTAAGCAATGAATCAATAAACCACTTATGTGTTAAGCACTTAAGATGTATCAAGCATGAATAGTAAAACGTGTGCTTAAAAGAGAGATTAAGAGCTTGAAAAGAAATGAACTAAGCAAGATCCAAATAGAAAAACTTTAAGTGTGTTGCCCAATGGGCCTAAGATATGAGATTGGATCTAGAGCATAAGCATTTAAGATATTAAACAATTTAGATCAATCTCATCATAGGAAAGATAAAGCATTAACATTTATCTCTACCTCTTTGGGGGGTTCCTTTCCCAACTAGGTAGGTTATTAGTTATCTTGTCTTAGTTAGTTTGAGTGCTCTTGGATCTTATTATTAAGGCAAACTTAGAAAGATATGAGCAAGAGAGAAAGTAAACTAAACAACAAGCTGATCTATAAACAACCAAGCAAATACCCATGCAAGGTTGAGAAGGTGCCCTCACCTTTTAAACCTTGCGGCAAAGCTAGAAGAAAGCTCAAAAAATTGAAGGGAAAAATCTAGATCTACCCACGTCCTACCTACCCACAAGCTTGAAGAAGAGGGGAGGCCGTACCACTTCCCCTCTTACACCTCAAGCTTGAACAATCAAACAAAAAAGAAGGGAAAGTGCACTTCTAAGCTAGAAAAGACAAAGTGGGGTTAGAGATAGCTACCAAACTCCCTCAAGGGGTCTTGTAGTGTTGTGTGTGTCTCTTTGGGGAAGCCAAAAGCCTCCTATCAGATCTGATATACCTGTTAAAACAACAAGGTTTTCTTGCTAGGATGGCTACACACAACCAAAAAAAGTTAAAAAAATCCTTGCCCTTTTGGGACAAGAACTTTCCACAAGACAAGATATAGATTTAAAAGTATTTTTGACCTATCTAAACCAATATATGCTAGCTGAAAATGAGATGGGTGTACAGCAAAATAAGTGAAAGGTGATAGATCTAGATAGTTGGAGTGTGAGAAGCTACAAGTGACCCTTCCCTTCTAGAAGGAGTTCCCAATGGAGCTTTGAAAGTGAACCTACAATACTCTTCCAAACTCAAGCATACACAATACAAGACGTTGATGCAATGATAATAAACGACACTTTAATTTAAATCATACATCAAGATCTATAGACTAATAAGCATACGCATTACTAAGCCTATTTAGATAACACTTTACCTAAGATCTAGTGTTGCATGAAACAAGAAAGAACATTAAACAATATTACCTCCATTACATAAGAATGACAAGCGTACACATTACCCTTCTTGTTGTCCTCCAAAGCTTCCAAATATTATTACCAAAGAGAGTGATCTTGGAGAGGAATACTCCAAAACCCTAGAGCAAGAATGACAATGAAATGACTAGAGAGAGAGAGGAAAATTAGGTAGCATAACAATAGCTCAAGATATGGTGAGTTGGGAGAGAGAAAAGAGATCCATTTATACTTGGAGAGGCAAACCTACCCCTCTTGGATCTAAGCCAAGTGTCCACCACCAAGCAATAGAGTAGATCTCTAGGCTAGGGCGCACTTCCTAGGGTTTGCACAATAGATCTAGGGTGTAGAAAAATAGAAAAATAAATTAGATAGATCTAATGGCATGTAGGAAGTGTGGGATTCGTGCCATGGGAGGTGAAAAGGCTCAAATAATTTTTAAATAATTATTTGTTGAGTTTCAAGGTGAGGGAGGGCGCACCACTCTTGGAGGGCGCACCTCTTGGGATGAGGAAAAGGAGATGAGAGGTGAGGAAAGGGTGTGAGGTGTTGGGATCACACAAAGGCTAAAGGAGAAGCATAGGATCCGTGCTAGGGTGAGGTGAAGAGTTTCTCAAAAAAGAAAAACGTAACTTTTATTGGAGAGATGAAAAGGAGGGCGTAACTCTCTTGGAGAGCGCTCCCCTTGGTCAAAAACTAACCCAAATGTAGGTATGGGTAAGGTGGAGTAAGGGGGATCACCTCTAGGGGTGATAACAAGGTCAAATGAAGTGAAAGACTAGGAGAGGGGGCCACACTCAAGTCACAATTAAATCAAAAATGGAAAAACGTCAATCCCCCTAGGGGGCGCAACTTTTGAGTGTGGAGGTTGGAAAAGGGGTTAGACAAGGTTGAAAAGGGTTGGGAGGCTAAGGTTATGCTTAGGGGGTCTCTCTCTAACCATCATTTCAACATTTCACATCATCTAACTCATTATTACAATTTTTACATTTTGCCATGTTTAGACTTTAGCAATTAAAATTGTTGTTTTAGACTGATTGACACTCTAGGTGGACTAACCCATGGCTAAAGTTGTCCGACCGAATTGAAACTTGGTCCAAGGATGTAGGGGGTGCTATTCCATTTCTTTTGTGCACAAATACCCCTATCAAAAGTCCAAGGATCCAGTTTTTACAATTATTGCTAAAAAATAATCAATTAATTAAATAATTAAACCTCCAAACTTAGGGAAATTTAATTAAAAAATAATTAATTAAAAAAAACTAACCTAGACTCGACAGAATTCCGCGAAACTTTCTAAGATGTCTTGCATGGTCATTTACAATGAATTCCCTATATAGTTACCAAAACATAAGCCCACTAGAACGCCGTTCACCACTTTGGAGGACATATGTAAAGTGTGAGGGAAAAACTCAAGGGAAATCAGTAAGGCTGGAAAAACCCACTGATATCCTGAGGATAAAAAACCCCCGGTGAAAGGAACTCTCCCAGTGAACCGATCCCAAGGTAACTGACCTAGACATGACTAATGCAGACCTATTACATTATTAACCCATGTAGGGGTGCGAAAATTCCAAGTACAAAAATGAGTGCTGGGCCAAACACTGCCCTATAGAACCAAAAGTCTTTAACAACATGGCATCTGACGATGCATCTCTTCATGGCACATGAGTTGACCACCGGTGCTAAATGGGCGGTCAACAGAGAGGAAAACTCACCTCTCTTGGATCAATGCCAAGTGTCCACCACCAAGCACAAGCTCGAATCCCAAGGGTAGGGCGCACCATCTAGGGTTTGATCACATGGATCAAGGATGTGGATGAGTGAGGGAGTGTTGGGATCAAGCAAAAAGGTAAGTGGGAGGATAGGAAAGGCGTGCCAAGGGATATAATAAGTCTCCCCTTAATATTTTCATTATTTTTTCACTTTTTGGAGACTTTCTAGAAGGGAGGCACACCACTCTAGGCAAAGTGACGTTTTTGCTTAATGGCTAGGTGAGGGGGTGATGTGAGGGTTGGAAAAGGTTAGGAAATGTTAGAAAAGGTTAGGAAAAATCTCTCACCTTTATCCATCTTTACGTCACCCTTTTAACTCAAAATTACAAAAATACATTTTTCCAATGTCATGACTGACACTCTTGGTGGACAAACACCTAGCAAAAGTTGCCCGATTGAGTTGAAACTTTGTCCAAGGGTGTAGGGGGTCTCATTCCATTTCTTTTGAGCACAAATATCCCTATCAAAAGTCCAAGAACCTAGTTTTTTACAATTTTTGCTCAAAAATAATTAATTAATTAAATAATTAAACCTCCAAACTTAGGGAAATTTAATTAAAAATTAATTAATTAAAAAAAACTAATCTAGACTCGACGGAATTCTGCGAAACTTTCTAAGATGTCTTACATGGTCATTTACATCATTCCTAAACAATAGTTACCAGGGGATAAGCCCATTAGAACGCCCTTCACCACTTTGGAATAATTATTGCAAGTGTGAGGGAAAAACTCAAGGGAAATCAATAAGGCTGAAAAGCCCAATTGATAACCTGAGGATAAAAAACCCTTAGTGAAAGGAACTCTCCCAATGAATCGATCCCAAGGTAACTGACCTAACTATGACCAATGTAGACCTATTACATTATTGACCCATGCAGGGGTGCGGAAATTCCAGTTACAAAAAGAAGTGTTGGGGCCAAAAATGCCCTGTAGAACCAAACAGTCTTCGACAAATGAGAATCTGATGATGCATCTCTTCATGGCACATGGAGTTGACCCCCTAGTTGGAGAGGCGGTCAACATCTGTCTCCACATGGGGACGTGTGTTCGATCTTCTCACATGAGACGGAGAGCATACGAGAATCCAACAACTATAAAATAGGGTGCTCACCAATAACCAACATAAGAATACACATATACATAATGAAATAAATAAATGCTATAAAAAATATATACATAATGAAATAACTTATGTACGACATCATATCTACAAAATGAATCTATGATACAAAAAAAATTTCTAAGTACATATCAACATAATGAATGAAACAATACAAAATTAAAATACAAGGAAGGGTTAGGGATACGTTACAACCATCCATGCAATGGATGAAATAATGCCACAAGTGTCTGAAACATCCTTGTCCAGGATGACTTACAAAATACCCCTTCCCAAGTTTTATTAACTTGGAATTTTTCGCTAGAAAGAACCCACCAAGAATCATGCTCCTTCTTCCCTTCAACCAAACACTGGAACATGACAAACCGTGTAAAATTTTAATACTTTGCTGCTCATGACTGTCAAGGTGGAAAGCCAACCAATACTCCTAATGATATGACATTGACAAATTGAAGTCGCCTTCCGTTTCCTCATAATTTTGCATTAATTCATCTTTTGTTTGAGAGGTTGAAAAAGAACATATTACAAAAACCATCATACTGTTTTCCTCAAGATTTTCAAATTTATCCTTAAAAAAAATTGGTTCCTTGGGAGGAGGGTGGGGACTTGAATCATCTAGATATTCAACATTTTCAAATTCAAGTTCCTTTATTTCCTCAAAATGTATGATTGGCTCATCCATGGATTCATCCGGAATTTCCCAATGAACTTCCTTATCTTTTTCACTGTCAAGCTCAAGTTCATGGGGGTCCGGATATTCAATATAATGTTTTGTGAAATTAGCTTCCATGATTTTCAATTGATCTTCCATGACCACGAACTGTCCATTCATGGCTTCACATTGTTCTTCATGGGAAAACTGCACGTTGTGAATTATTTCTTTAAGCTCCTCAATGGGATCTGGTAGAGTATCAACCTCTATGTCTGAATTAGTTGTTTTAATATTTAGAAGATTCTTCCTCCATTTTTCCATAAAATCATAAACCAATTCATCATAAAATTCATCCTGATCATCCCCAAATATTTCCAAAAAGTTATGCATAAAATCCCGTATAGGCTTGATCTGTTTTTCTTCATGAAGAAGAAACCAATTACAAGCACTTCCCTGACCCTCCACAAGAGTCCAGGAAAACAAGAACATAAGGGCATCCTCACAAATAGGTGAATCATCCCAACCATCAATTAATTTCCAAAAGACCTCGACATGAGCACAAGCATCACCACCCTCATGAAATTCAAGCACATTGTCAACAACATCTTTAGGTATATCATTAGGATAACCGATTATTTTTGAAAAATCAAAAGGTTTCGTGAGTTCGTTCATTGAAAAAAAATCTGGGACCCAAAAGATTACTAAGGATCCGACAAGAAGGGAAACATGTTAACTTCATCCAAAAACCTTTTCAAGTTCAAGGATGAAGGAAAACAAGCGTGAGTTACTTCATGAAGAAAACTTTGTCAAATTATTTAAAGTGGAGTTGCCAGATGACTAAGTCTATCTCAGACAAACAAGAGCATCAAACAAAGCATAAACAAGAAGGAAAACATAAGTTAATTTATTAAGTTTGGAACAAGAATCAGATACCAATGAGTGCTTCTTCTCCAAGAATTTCAAGAAGGCAACAAGGATTGCTCCTTGCAGTATACTAGATAGATTTGTTCAATGGAGTCACCACTTGGAAAGGAATAACACAAAGCTAACCAATGCAAGCTCAAAGAATTTTAGGGACTAAAATTTTTTATTGTTTAGTTCTTAAAAAAAAAACCGAGTTAAGTCTTTTTGACCAAGGATAAATGACTTATCCCCGACAACGGCGCCAAACATGTTGTCATCCTTATACACACTTGCAAACATGAGCCAAGTCCTGCTCACTTAGTCTGTCCATGGAGACACAATGCCTAGGTTCAAAGCCCACGTTGTCACTTTGGCTTGAAACTCTTCCGTCTAGGCTTACTCCTAAGGAAGCCAAGGGGGGTAGTCCCTAGTTTCTAGTTAAGATTTAGAGTTTAAGTTCTAGGAGTTGATTTTAATTCGTTAAGGTTGGGGGGAGTCTATCCTATGATGCTACGGCAACAATGCAAGATGCAAGAATTTAGTATGTCAAACAAGCCTTTCCCTAAGTCAACTAAGACTAGTGCCTAAGGTTGGGAAAGGGGTCTGTTATCCCCGATTTCTAGGGATAACTAGGAGATCATGTCTTGAGGCCCACAAGTCCTAGACATGGAGTACCGAGAGCAGGATTGACCTGAGCATGGCCCTGAAGGGCCCACCCTTCTCTTCTCTCGCCAGACTTGTCTTGTCAGCAGCAGCATCATCCATCACCATCGGCCTGGTCTTGTATCGGAGAAGGCTCTTGCTCCATGAGGTAATTAGTCCAGGTATCATGGTATGTGTCACCTTTGATCATTATAACCTTTAAATGTATGCATCTAAGTCCCTTTATTTCTAACAACTGCTTGGATCTTACATTGACCCACTTGACCATGATTGAGGGGATTGACAGGGTGTCTTAGCAAGCCTGTACCCATAGGTTTTGGTTTGTCACTTGCCGGGTTTTCTGAAGAGCCATCGTCCGCTCCCATCATATAATCATTTTTCATCTTGTCTCCTGCTCATCTATCCCTTTCCCCTAGTCCGGGCATTAGGATGACCTGTTGCAGGGTTGCACCTTATCTAGTGGGAAGAAGGGGCTAAAGGCCCAGAAGGTAAGAGCAGTTGGTAAAAGATAAAAGCCTAGAAATAAAACCCCGAGATGCTTCAGGGATCCCCGAGAAGGCAATAAAAATCCTCTCAGCAAGAAACAAGAGGGACCCGAAGAAAAATAACAAAAACAAGACCTAGCCAAGAGGATAGGGGGTCTCATCATGAGCCAACCTATTATGTTCATGGGTACCTAACAGCATGACATTGCCATTATCTGGTTACCACGCCAGGGCAGTGACCTTTGGTTGCATGGCCAAGGGAAAGGGGGTCTCATCACGAGCCAACCTGATCATTTCTGTGAAGGTACTTGTGGGTAACACTGTCATCTTTGGTCACCATGCGAAGGCAGTGTCCTCTAGTTAGCCCTTGGAATAAAAAGAAAGAAGAAAATGACAAATAAAGAAAAGAATAAAGGCAAAGGGGCTTGGAAAAAATCTGCATCCATGACGGGTACACCTCATCTTCTACAAAGGCACCCACAGATAAACCACGCATCTCTGATTTTCACTCTACCCTTATGTTAGGACATCCCTTATCCACACCATCTCATTTTACATGGCTTGAATGAAACCTCTTGGTGACTTTCATTTACTTATGGATGCTAGCCCAATAGGGTATCTTGTCTCTCTTTTCAACCTTGTATTGTAGGTTTTTGTAGGGTCTTTGAGCTATTGATTGATATATCAAGGGTTTTATGCATGTATTTGATAAAATTAATGATGAAATGTGATTGAGATTGCTATGATCCCTGTGACTAATAAACCCATGGAGGGCGAAGTTTTGATGTGCAGGACCATGCCCGACGGACAGGTACCAATTGGACCGGTACACATGGGGAGATGATTAGCTCAGACCTCCATGGGGCTGAAGAGCCCATCAGATGGTTGCTGGGACCCCATGAAGGGCAGAGACAGGACAGTGATTGGTTGAGCTCTTGCACATGAGAAGGAGGACGTTCGATCCAGGACACTTTGGCTGAGCCCAGCCCAGGGGGGTTTCCCCTTTTCAGACGGAATGTTTCCCTTTGATGACCAGGACGTCACCCAGGAGCCCTTGCTGTCACCATTGAGCGTGTGGCAGTTTGACAGGATGGCTGGCACGTGTGGCAGCTTGCAGGAGCCCAGGAAGGGCTAACGTTGGACTTCTGGATGCTGGACTAGCCCCAAAAGGGCCTAATGTCTCCCTCAAGAGGGCTTGACGTCTCATTGCTTGCTCATTTAAGGTTTTAGAAAACAGTTTAATGTAAAAACAATATGATTTTGGTTTGTAGCCTTGTCCGTTATTTTTAATGACCTAATTTTAATTATAGGTCATGATACACTATATATTGAGGATGTTTTCCCCTCATTTGGACATAAAAAAAAACTCACTCTCTTGTGAGGTCTGATTTTTTCGCCCTACTTGGGTATTTGGTCTTTTAAAGTGAGACGCACTTGTTGATGGAAGGATTTTCTTGGCATGTTTGGCATTTCTCTTGAAGGAAGGTTTACAACTAGGGTTTGCATATGCTTTTCATCATGATATGTAAGTGTTTTTCTTGCAAAACTTCTTAATTGAATGGTTGTAGGTTTATATTCTTGCATTTGCTTATAAATTTGCTGAGTTAAAACCCTAGGTGACAAGCACACAAGTATGTCCTTGTTTCATGTTCCCTTAGAGAGAAATATTCAGCCATTGAAGAAGGAAGAAAGAGCCTAGCCTTTGCTACACCTTTTCCCTTTGTGCTAGCTAAAATTTTAAAGGTTAAGAAGGAGGTGACGTCCCAGGCCTAGGTTATCTACACCTAGGGCCGTCCATCTTCTAGGGTTTTAGTGATAGAGCCTTGCCATTGCAACACTCTCCCTCACATCATCCTCTTGTTTTAACTCATCTTTTATGCTAGCCTTTTTGCCAAGTTTGACCTAAGGAAGGAGGAAAGAGCACGAGGCCTTGCTTAAGCAACATCGGAGTGAGCCTCTTTCCCCTAGGGTTTTGATTCTAGGGCCCTGCCATTTCAGCACTCTAGAACCCTTCCCTCTTGTCCTTAGCCTTTATTCCTTCAAACGTTGCATCCTCTCCTTAATTGACTCCATCTACCCTTAGGCACTGATCTTAGAGCTTTTATCGCTCAGTTTGTAGGATAGGTTTAGTAGCTTGAAGTCAAGAGTCAAACTGGCGTAACAGGGGCTTCCCCACCCACTGTCACCTCGATGGGGAGCTCTTTCTATTCATGGTGGCTAATCCCAAGGGAGACGTCCCTAGTAATCTGGGGTACTGAAAAGGAAAAGATCAAGGGTTCAAGGTTCAAGAGGTCAGAGTAGTTTTTTCCCCTTCACAGATTACTGCCAAGAGAGATAGTCAAAGAGAAGGTATTCCACTGAAAAGACACCTGTTTGCGAGACAAGGCAAATAAAACTAAAACGTGCAAGCAGTGGTTAGTACTTCAATTGCTAATGACTATCTTCAATATATATGAGCAAAAAATAACATGTAATTATTGACGAAGTCAATGATTGCAAATAAAGACAATGGCTTATAATATTACTTCTTCAATAAATACAGAATGGTACTTGCATTCAATGTATAAAATCAATCCTTATGTTATCACAACGCATTAAATGTGCTCATACATATATATTGTTGCTGCTGCATCACTATGCTACAAGGGTGACGTCAGCCCTATTTTAGGTTAGTTTAGCTAGACAACAAAGTGGACGTTTTGCTAATTAGGCCAATGAAACTCCTCAACACTTGTATGTCTATCAAAAGATGACTTAACCGCAACTTTTATACTAGTTAAAAGTTAAAAATAGGCAAGACGTCATCATAAGTCTAGGGTTAGTATGACGCTAGGGTTAGTTAGGGTTTCAATTTAAGAGTTTTGAAAAAGGTTGTTTTACACTATAGACTCAACGTTGCAATTTTAGACTAGTGCCTTGGGTAAATGGAGTCAAAGAGTGAGGCTAAAGGATTAGAAAGATTCAAACCTAAGGACGGGAGAGTTAGGCTTAATGGTGCTGCAATGGCAGGGCCATCAAGTCAAAACCCTAAGGGGAGGAGGCTCTTTCCGGTGTAGCTTAAGCTAGGCCTCATGCTCCTCCCTCTTTCCTTAAGACTCTTTGGCAAAAACGGCTAGCTTTAAAATATAAATCTAGGGCTGAAAAGTGTTGTAGAGCCAAGGCTCTTCAAACCCTAAAAGGTCAAAACCCTAGGTGTAAACTTAATTAGGCCTAGGACGTC
>JASDQU010273207.1:16198-31278 GCA_032191745.1 Picea mariana
ATGATTCTCATTGTTTCTACATTTGATGTTGATGGTGAAGGGAAAATGGATTCCATCCCAGAAACCTAGTGATTCCATGCCATTGTCATTCCTTATATATATATACTCAACATCGTCTAAATTGTACATTTTTTACAAAATGGAAACTCGTGCCCAATATACAAAGCGAAAACAAGTGCCCTAACATAAAAAAAACATCTATATCATGGCCTAGCTACAAAATGGCAGTAGTTGGTCAATCATTGACCATTTCCACCCTCGCCAACCCCAAGAGCATCCTGGAAATCTATATTTATTCTCTTGCTCAAGGATGCACCTCCAGAGGTTCTAGGCTTGGGCGTGCTTCAACACTCTGGAGACTACACAAAGAATAAACAATGTTATAATTTTTTTTCATCAATGAATTAATAGACATACAAATTGATACTTTGTAATTTAACCTAATACAACTCACCGCATATGAAACTATCAATCGTGAGGGTGTTACAAGGATAAATTCAAGAAAATTAAACAAATATGCGTAAAAACAAATTCATGAAACATAAAAAATTATCATCAATGCATTATCTCACCATGAATATCTAAGGCACCGATGGAGATTCACTAGAAGATGGAGCACTAGGTTGTACAACCTACTCCGAGACAACCTCTACTATGGCAGTCTTTGTCGATGGGGACAAAAGTGGTGGTGAGGGTGGGTGGAAAACATGTGGGCTATGATGGACCCTCATAGGATGTACAAGTGATTCCAACACCCTAGGTCTGGAGAAAGGCAACCCATAAGAAACACCTAGGTGCCTAGGGGGTGCAATACTATTATACCTAGTAAATATATCGATGGCCTGCATACATATGACTAAAATTGAACTATTAGTACCAAATAGTAAAATTCAAAAACATAAACACAAACAATTTGAGAATTATATAATATTTAACTTTACACATGATACCTGTGACATTGGTGACTTGTCCATCCCATATGGACAATCCTTGACATCGCCTGGTGCCAAATCCTGTAGAAACAAGAGAACATATAAAAAAATTGAGGATGTCATAAAATAAATAAATGACTATGTTGAATCTATAAAATGTGATACATGCATGTGTGTACGATGCACCCAATGAACATGTTTCCTCTACTGCTCAATCAGTGGTGGGTCTAGGAACTGATGCATCCATAGGCATAGAGGGTCTACTATGGGGATGCAACAATTGCAAAACAACATACAATCAAATGTCTATATAAATACACAAAATAAAAAATAAATATATAACGATGAAGAAAATAAAGAGGGTTAATATACTAACCTCCTCCATGAAGTTATGTTGTCCAATGGGATCTATAGGCCCATAGCATGTCTTCTCGGAGCTCGAGCATCTGTGAGATTCACATGGATGTCTGCTATGTCCATGTTCCCTCTCCTCACTGTACTCTCTTGTGCATGTTGATACTCCAACTCCTCTATCAATGTCACTTTAATACACCCCTTGCCGAGATAATGCAACAAAGTGTTGACGCTTGAATTCGTCAGGACCGAAATGACAACCTCAGGAGGATATGAATCCTTCTATGTTTTTAGAGAGGTGGTTCTCCTCTTTGGCTAAAATATGTGTCTTTGAATATATAAACTTAAAAATTATATAGGACCTTAAGAAATTCCATTCTTATATTCAAATAAAGATAAAATTTGCATAAAATGAAAATGTATTATTTTTTAAGAGAATTCCTAAGAGATGACCAAGAATCCCATACATCACACATTTGAAAATATAAACAAAATTTCCTCACATCCATCATAACGAAAATAAATATTTCTGATCACACATAAAAATAAAAGAAAATGATCCAGACGCATAAGATAACTTTGATAGAGTAAACACATGTAGAGCTCAAAATAAGAAAATGATAGACCAATTTCAAATATTTTATACTCAAAACTCAGAGTTATAAAACATCGTCAAAATTGATCCCAACTTAGTTCTCTTGGGATTTCTGAAAAATATTAAGGTCTATTACAATGCTTTGAAATTTAAAATGCGTTTTTCTAGAGGACTGGGATTAGGGCTCCCGCAGACCATAAAAGTAAATATAAACAGGAAATAGATTGTGGAGAGAAAAAGGTGGGCTGAGGAAAAATAGCAAGACCTGGAAGGAAGACAAAAAGGAAATTATCAGATTTCAGTTAAACCTTTCTAATCAAAGAAGAAGAATAATTGGATGAAAAACTGATAAGGAAAGCAAAATGTGATCAACGTAAACTTACTATGATGGCATCTCTCATTCTTCACTTGCTTGTTGTTGTCCTTTTATTCTCCTCAATGGCGGTTATAGGAATTGTCTCAACTGTCATTTCTTGGCCCTCTTTAGTTAACTAATAAGTTTCCCTCTTAAACCAATCCTCAATGTAATTCTTCATTGGTGCAACATCTATCTCATGTCTAATTTCGATATTAAATAATTCACCTTCTGAATCTCTTAGGTCATGAGAAATATTGTGGATTGATTCCTCAATATCTTGATTTTTCATAGAATAATTGATAAGCCAATTATATATCTATTCTTCACCATACTCAATTATGCCATTAAATTTCTCACCCAATAATCCCTTTAGTATCTCCACGTGTTCATCAAATTGTTGCCTTGTCATAAACATTGAATTGAAGATTAATTTAGGATCTTTAACCTCACCAGTGCTTCCTGCTAAATCTATTTATGTAATCCTTCTGAATAGTTCTTCTCTTTTTACTATAACTTTATTTCCTGCCTGAACAATACTTCTCAAATTCTTAATCTTTTCTTTCCAATAGACATTCAACTATTTGATTCGACTAGGATAAAGCATATCTTCTTCTATCCTCTTTGTTTCTGTCACGTTTGGAACTTTTATTCCAAATGGTAAAACAACATCCATGTAAAATTCTTGTTCATTCTTAAAATCATCTTGTAGATATTCATGAAATGCATGTGCTCTTGAACCAAAAGAAACAATATTTTAAGAGACTTACCAGACCTCTATTATCAATGAAATTCTCTTTTTAATATTTTTCTCAACATAATTTCGAACCATTGTAAGTAAACTTGATGATCCCTTTAACTTTATACTAGGTCTAGTTGGTTTTATCATTTCCAAAGGGCTAGCCAAGATGGGAAGAGGCATCAAGAAAATTTCCAATTATTTGATCTTTTCCTTTAAGCTGGAATTCTCAGCCTCTAAACCATCAATAGAGTCATCAAGTGCGTCCTTGATTGCCTTATGCATTTTGGAAATATGGGACAGTCGCATATACTTGAGGTCGACCTCTGAGCGGGCTTTTCCTTTCTTATTTTTTTGGTCAATTCTTTCCACAATCATCTTTTTAGATTCTTTATAAAAAAAAACACTTTGAAAAGTGAAGGATTATTCCTCACTAAAGGTTTCATTCCCAATAACTTCTAGTAAAGAATCTTCCTGAACAACATGTCCCCGTTTTTCTATTGCAAGAAATATTTTTTCAATGTCTTCTTCTAGTTCCATATCTTCCAAGGAGAAGCTTTGAATATCATTTTCTATGAGATTATTTTCTTCTTCTTGCAATGGAGTTTTTATTTTCTTTCTCACAGGTTGTTTGTGTGAATTTTCAATTTTTCCAGAGGGAGGATTCTTATCTCCTCCTCCACTGGAACTATTGTTGATATAATTTTTAATTGGGTGGGTCGTTGGAGTATTTATCCTAGATGTAGCATTCTTTGGAGTGACAATTGCAGATTGAGCACTTCTTTCATTCATAATTTTTCCTTTTTTCTTGTAAATATCGTTACTGCTAAGTACCGTTTCTAAATCTCCAGTGCTATGTACATGATTGTTCTGGCTATTGACTTCTTCTTCTTCACTCAAGACAATTTGAATGAAAGAATTAATAAACCCTACTGATAGCGTATGCCCAACAAAGATTTTGTTTGGATAAAAAACTTTGATATTTTCATCATACTTCAAACTCACATTGTTGAAATGATTCAGAAATTCATCAATTTTATTTATATTTCTCAATACAAACTCTCCAATCTTCCATGGCAGAGGAATAAACTGCATAAGCCCTTTTTCATGGAAAAAGTGCAACCATAAATTATATTGCCTCACTACCTCTGTGATAAACAATTTATCGAGTACATAATATAGAAGAAAAGAAGGATTTTATTTTGAGCAAAATATCCTTATGATACTATGATTTTCCATTTTCTCTATCATCCCCCTTTTCTCTAAAAACATGGCATCTTCAAAAAATATCCTGGGAGTTTTTTTTCCCAACAAAAGTTTTTTGAATACTGAAACAAAGTCATTATAAACTTCATAGAAAAATAGAGGGGTTTTATGCCTCCATAATGCCTAATACCAAAAGGCATTAGGGCCTGCTTCACAATTTTCCCTTTTACTGATAGTCAAATTTGGGAATTGGAAATAGTGCACGATAGAAAATATCAAATAAGAGGCCATAAAGTATTTCCTATCCTTTTTGTAATGCGATAATTAAGAAGCAATTTCGATAGAAATGAGCTTTCCCCAATAAAAAATAACCTTTTCTTGGACTTTTTATAAAAAATATATAAAATCATCTGAGATATAGAAGCAATATTTTCCTGGCATGTTACTCTAGTAAATAGCCATGCAATTTCTTGATAGGGATTTTTTAAAGAATCAAATTGAATTCTGGTTATGTCTATTGGGACAGACGTAGGATTCTCCAAATACTCTAGTAGGAGGTCAAGCCCATTATTATGTTTCTTCAAGAATTATCTACAATATTCATCTTTGAAAGTAAGAGTCGGCTATGGGATATTTAACATTTTACGGAAGACTTGAGGTGAAAGAGAAATTGGAAAATGTCCCTATAGCTGTATGATCATTTGATTCAATACATATTTGTCCACACACCATGCAATGATTTCCTTACAATTGGAAACCTCTAGTACACAAACAACATGAGCAATATTAGATGTCCAAATTACGTTCTCGTCTTTCTGTGAAGTAGGGGGGAGGAATAATATCGGTATGCTCTCGACCACTGGAAGTTTTGATCTTCGCGGCCAAAAACATTCAAAGTGTCACCACATAACTATTGTCAAGTTGATGATGTCATTAAGTTGACAGACTATTTATTTGGCTGGGTAATGGTCACAAATAATCCTTTTCTGAAAGATAATAATAGTTTAATCCCTTGGAAAATGAAGATTAAATGAGAATTTAATGAAAAATTCCTTGAGCCTTTCACCATTAATGACGACCTTTTTGGGGCCTACATAAAATTTGTTAGCAATTAAACAGTACTTAATGTATATTGGGAAAATAAAAGTAATGGCGGGGACAGGTGTGAGAGAATTTCAATATAGAATTTTCGTGAACCCACCAAACCACCAACCCGTGAACCTGCGGTTGCAGAGATGATCAAAATAAACTAAGTATAGAGGAACAATCGGTCAGACTCGCATGCATGAAAAATGGAATACTTTAGAGCCCAACACCCGTGATGAATCTAAAGGTTAAGTGATGGTCAAAATGTAGATCACGGATGTTGAAGTGCAATGTGAGCGTCATGAAAAAAGGAGAGCAAATGTTTGAGCTTGCATACCTGTGATTTTGAAGAAAAAATTAAGTGTTTAATTTGACTTATGCATGATTAATTGGATGGAAATGAAAATATGACAACCTATGAATTGAAATATTGCTAAGTATTTTAACCAAGAAATGGAAAAAGAAGGGATAAAAGGAAATGGGAAAAAGGGGAGGTATAGAAGGGGGAAAAGAAAAGGAGTAAAGAAGTGGGGAAAATAGAAAGTGGGAGGAAAAAATGAAATCACAAAAAGGTCTCAACACAAAGCTACTATATTGCACTAGGCTACGATTCAATGAGGAGATGGCTAGTTGTACCTATTGCAAGTTCTCTGCAACAGGAGGATGTTGGGTAGGGGGGTCCGACCTTTACTTGGGGGGACGAGGACCAAAATCAGGGTCATGCTTGACATGCTCTCAGTTCTATGCGAACCCTCAACCCACCCCATGGAAGTCACCAATGTCAAATTAGTTGACATTCTTACTCATAATAAACCCAACCCATAATTTTCTCAGAAAATATACGAGCATCTCCCTATTATTGCAGGGAGGTTTATAAAAAACCATGTACCACCTATCCATCCATTTTTGAAAAATATGGGGATGGATGCACTAGTCAATGGAGATGCATTTCCTAGTCAATGGTAGTTCTTTTCCATTTCTAGGATCCCTAAAAATAGACAATATTTGTTGTTTTGAAATGGCCAGTTCTTTGACTTGGTTTTTGTCCAAACCAGTGCTATAGTACTCATACATTCGTGCCCTGTAATCAGAAATAGAGGTCAATTTCCCTTGGGAACTTTCAATGGACTACCAATGATGTCCCAATAAGTGTACAAGGATACTCTACTAGGCTCTCTAGTCTCCCTTGATTGTTCCTCAAGGATTCATAATATAACCAAACCCTCATCAATTTCAATGTTTACATTGTGTGGTGGTGGTGGGTTAATGGGGTCTTGATCTTCTTGGTTTTCTTCTGAGTGGTTTAAATTTTCTTTGGGTTCCATTTTATTATATATGATGCAATTTAAAATCCATGACATGTAAATTAGGTTCCTTTTTTATTTAAAATACAAAATTACAATTTTTTTTTTAATTTAGATTATTGGGAGAAAAATACTAAATTGGAATGACTAAATTGGATTAAAATTGAGGAAAATGTAACATACCTGGACACGGTGGCTCCCTCCTCCCTTTATTCCTCCTTTCTAGCTCCACTATATTTTCCCAATGAGAGAAGCGTGAGCACGATTTGTGTACAATTGACACAAATCATGCTCGGTCTCTTTAAATATTTTTATCAATAAGACCGCGTGCGCATTCTTAGGACCACACACGCACTCTTAAGACCATGCACATGGTTTTTCCATTAAACCTATGTGGCAATATACATGGAGGTTCAGCCATATCCAAACCTATAGGTATAGGAACGCTAAGAACGTGCACATGTTTCTGCAAGTGCACGTTCTTAATCATGCACTTGCCACTTTTTCGGCTATGAACTTCTTGCACTCACCCATATAGAAGCAATCGTATAGAAATTTGAATGAAACTATTTATTATTATTATTATTAAAATATTGTATTTGAATTCATTTATTCATAAATTGTTTAAATGATTCTAAGTGTCATATGCTTGCAATAATTTATGGCCATAAGGTTTGTGAATGTATGCTATTATCTAACCATTTGCATCACCTTTGTTTATGCGGATGGGAGTAAGGAACAACAAGAATGGCATAGGAAGGATGGGATTTTTATTTTATTTATTTTACATTTCTATGTTTTTTTTATTTGTATACATTATTTTTGTAAGTTCTAATAATTTTAATATGATGATGATGATTAACGTCCATTGAAACTGAATGTGATTTATCAAACTTTAAGAAAGTAGATGATTATTTAGTGTTTAATGTAAATTACAACAATGCTAGTGTAAAATCAATGATTATGTACGTATCCATATTGATAATATAAATATATTGTTATTCAATTATTGTAATTTTGTTAAAATTAAGAAAAAAATTATTATAATTTTCTTAACTTTTAATTTATGACATTTTTTAATCTAATTTTAAGGTCATGGCCAAGCCAATGTATGACACCTCCTCCACCCAACAATTTTACTGGTAAAGTCTACATAGTTATACATACCCTACCCCCCTCTATATTTGAACTTGTGGCCTCTTAGGATGAAGCACATGTTCTTAACCATTAGGCCCACTTCTGTGTCAGCACCCAATCCCACCATTACTTTTCTTTTCCCAATATACATTAAGTATTTATGTTAAAAAAAAATAACAATAACAAAAGTGAATGAATTACAAACTTCTGTGTCGACACAGTTCAAAATTGAGAACTAAGTCCCTTCCAGCTGGGCCTCCACCACTTCAATCCTCCACCAAAGGCAAGCTCATATAAGAGATACAATTAGGTTCTCAATCATGTAGGGAAGAGCTTGGGGGATGAACAATGTGTTCAGACTTAAAAGGAAAAAGGGATGTTGGTTCAATATGAAGTGAATAATTTCTCTAGAGTAACTTTTCTCTCAAATTTGAATTCTTCTCCTCTTTTCCATAGCTCATATATGGCCCTTTTATATCCTTCATATGGAATTAAAGGGTCGATTCAGAATGTTTCCAGTATATTGAAGGCCAAGGATCATGGATCCCATGACGTGACATGGAAACTTGGCACTTATTTTTTAATTTTGGGCACACAACCCGATGTACACAGGTTGTAGTGGTGCAACCTATGTATACACATGTTGTACAGTAGTTAGGGTGCATATATGTGGAAACATATTGTTTTTAGCTCAGGGATTTGCAAAAAGGGACTTCAAGTCTGCATAGGGAAATGGAAACATGCCTTCTAAGCAACTTTGCATAGGGTGAGGCAAATCTTTCTATAACGTATGCCCCTTAATGTGTGAGGTCAGAGGAGTATATGCGATGGCAGAAATACATTATAATACCCAGAAGTGGAGTAATGGAGACTCAATTGGATGAACTAGTTTCTCATGAGAATATTACAATCTGTACTAACTTTGCATACATGGATGCCAATTTGAATTACATTGCAGATCCATGTGAAAATACACCAAAAAATTGTTCATGACCATGAATAGCAAATACAAAGGTGGCTACATTCCAAAGGCTGTCATAGTCACGGACAAGGCCCAGTAAAACTAGTCTCAAAATCAATCTAAAGATATTTGTATAAAATGGAGTACAATTTGATCTCCCATGATCACTAAAGTCACATAGGTATTGTTCCAATGAGAGATAGCAACAACTCATGAAAGATGTGACTATGAACTGATGTATTCAAGTCTTCTACATGTTCTGCCAAAGGTGAAAGCCTACATCATGTGAATAAAGGAGTTGAGGTCGAACACAATGAGATTTCATTTGATTACCAGTCATTAAGGTATACTGTTGACAAACACAAGACAACCTACTGATAATGAAAGTAGGTATCAAGGCACCAAGTACATTCTTACAAGTGTGAATAAAGGTGTCGGGGTCAAACACTTGAAGAATCCATCGATCATGAGACATTGATGTATTCCCAACTTTCGATGGTGGGAGAACCTGCCACTAATGACTGCAAGCCTCTAGGTACTCATAGGATTCTGGGTCTCCTTTCTGGAATAGATGGGCTGAATTTGATGGAAGGAGACCCATTGAAAGGGGAGCATTAAGGAATCTCTTATCATTCAACACGAGGTACAAAGCAGGAGCTCGATGATTTGGATAAAATCGGATGAAGAAAATGTTCATGAACCAATGAACCTACACGTCTTTTGTGTGTGTCAGATTCAATCGGTATACGAAAAGGACCCTATGAATAGCATCCAATAAGGAAAAATATTGACAAAGGCGAGGAAACCACCAATAAGGATAATGGAATCCAAGACATTGCATGAATCCCGATGTGTGAATATATTTCTTGTCTTCGAACACAAGGGAAACCACCCATTCAATGACCAATGGTGAAAGTCGACTCCTAGGTTCAAGGTTACCTACCAATGATGAAAGTAGGACCAGGGTGCACAATAGGACTACAATTTCATGTAATTCTGAGACATATTGAGGGTATGGCTGACATGCAAAGTCAAGAGTTCTAAGGAATCGCTGACACGGGTTGATAAACATCCTTTGAACAAGAGCATGAGACACATGGAAGACTCTGGCAGCATAGACTCAATGATGAAACTTTGAGATGCAGGAGGCATCAATAAAACTTTCCATAGGGACTGGAAGAGTAACTAGTCGAGGGAGAAAACTCTACGTAACGAGCTCAACTTCCTAAGGTCATGCTAAACCCAAAATTTTGATGACAAGTGGACTCAAACATTTTGTTCTTTTTTCAAAGGCAACATGACTGCTGCCAATATAAAATAATATGATTTTCCCGCCCGTCTTTTTTTGTTTTTTCATAGTCAAATGAATGTTATGATATAGAGGAGGAAACACATGTTGCAAGTAAGAAACTAGTTCCAGTGGTGGAAAATACCTATGATCAATGCAAGGAGGTGCATGCGGGAGATGGACACTTGGGGGAATGTTTCCTGTTGGGTATAGGGTGTCAAGCTGCAAAGGATATAACCAAGACTCTGCTTGGCTAGTGACGCAAATTGTTGAGGTGATAGGCTTATAATGAAAAAGAGGGAACCGACAATAGGCTTAGTATTGCAAGCAAGCGAATGAGATGCAATTACAATTTAACACCAAAAAATGTCCTTTTTTGTAATATTAGTCTACTTGGTTTGAAAAAGGGGTAAACTTGCACCAAATAGATGTCATTTCAAATCCAATTTACGAGTTTGAAAGAGACAAGTTCACTCGACAATCTTTTCATTTTTTGAGAGAGTTGGAAAAGAGCTTAAATCAGACTCATTGGGAGTCCTCTAGGTATATGTCATCATGTTTATGAGTAAGAAATGAGGTTCAAACATAAATTCATGTATTAGCTATAAGGGACTCCCGATCCTATGGACAAAAATCTCTTCATGGGCACCGAATGAAGCAAGGGATCTAACTAGGGTACCCATGTTTGGTAAGTCTCTACCATTCAATAATGACACTTCTAGTTGCAGATAGAAGGTTTTGTGTAGCTATTAAATGGGTTCGTACCTAAGGCATATGAGTTGCAGTCATAGGATGATGCAAGTGTGCATGATGGATTGGGTACTTATCCTATATGCTAGGTGACAAAAATACTTGTCCAAAGTTACGAATGGGCGACACGACGCTAAAAAAATGCAAGAACCCCTCGACAAAACCTCCAAAACCAACTCCATCCATTGTCGTATTAGTCCATTAGGCCAAAATATTGTACAAAACTATGTAAAGTGGGTAATTTTTTTCTATAAATAGTAAAAAAACCAATTTTACTATACCATTTGTATTTTTTACCCAAATAGTGTATTTTGGACCAAATTGCCTTCAAATTTCAACTGTTGATTGTGGGAGCTACGAGCGATGAAATGGAGAATAGTCTGGACTAGGTAATTCATATTTCTCTTATATTTTTTTCTAGTGGATTAAAATTTGTAATTAGGCCTCCTTTTTTGAGTTTTTTAGGGTGCAACTTAGAAACTAAGGTGTACGCGAGCTATGGATCATTGGGTCATGTATACGCATACCTATACATGAATGTTTGCAAAACATACAACATATAAGCAACCCTATATGTGACTGTGTACATTGTATCTCACATACATGTCTGTGGATAATTTTTTTTAAATGTTTCTAACTCAAAAAATGGTTTGGATCTTGGAGGATGGTGCTAGAGTGGAGAGAAAGAGAGCATGAAGAGGTGGATGTTATAGTGGAGAGAGATCCAGGGGCCCAAATGGCCTTAAACGATGTGAGATATACAAGTTTTGGGCTCTCAAAGGTATGAAGGCTCAAGTGAGACTACCTCAGCTGCTAGTGAACTAATAGGATCTGAACACTAAGACCTTCGACCTTGATGGAAAACCATTAAGGATTGAAGTTGAGGAAATCTACTTCTTGGTGGGATTGTCATGTCAGGGTGAGGTGGTCAACCTAAAATTCCTGAGAGTTGGGAGTGGCATGAGCATAGAGGATTACATAGCCACTCATTGCATTGCAGGGATCGAGAAGGTAGGGAGCCAGCTCCCAATCAGAGTGATCAACAATCTAAGTTTCAATATTGTTGTCTTAGTGTTGGCACAGATCATAGGGTCAACCTCTTTGCACCAGACATCAAGGCCACTTATGTTCTATTTAGTGGAGTGCTTTCGAACCATAGTTTATGATTGGTGCACCTCACTGCTGGCCAACATGAAGAGCCAGCTAGGAGACTGCAAACTAGGTAGAAAGAGGAACTTCAGGTTCATGTCTATCCTTTGTATTTTTTTCTTCGAGCGGGTTCCAGGCTTGGACCCTAGAGTTGATATTGTTCCACATGGACCTTGCGATCTATCCATGGCATGGTGGACCGAGGTGATGAGGAGACAAAGGGGTGGTAGAGTTCCAACACCCTACAATGATGAATTTTTCTTCTGGTGGAGTCATTAGGTGATAGCTCTAGAGGACTAACCTTACGCAGGGATTGAATTTAGAGGAGATCTGGAGATGTCGTTACCACCAGGATATGCCTATGGAGACATAGGCATGTCAAAGTTTTTTGAATCTTTCATTTTTTTGTATTTTTGTGTAAGAAAACAAATATATTTTTGGATGATGTCAGGTACTAACTAGACATGCATGTGACGTAGACGTAGGTCCAAAACGATTGTACGAACTTCCATGACACCGACGGAGGCACCTTTGGGATGAGGCAGTGGGAGGGGATGCTAATAGAGTGCTTCAAAAAATGTAGGGAAACCCGTCTCGTTTGATGCAGAGGATTCCCATGGTTCAGGTGGAGGATCTGTCAGAGGCAATGCAATGGAAGGTGGTAGGCATGCCCCATGCTTGGGTACGACTCTTTCAGTGTCTCGCAAATGCCATAGTATGCTATCATAACACACATATAGAGCCATAGGTGTATATGTTGTGACTCTTGTATGATCGACCATATATGTATATTGAGGGTGTCAACCCCAATTTTGTACTATAACATCATATTTTTTGAGATGAAATATATATAAAAACATTGATCTTCGGCTTTACTTATGTTACAATGTGTACATTGATTAATTTTTTTTCTTTTCTTTAGTTATGTGACAAATGCCAATCTAAAAAAAAATCAGTATATGCATCAGATAAATAATTAGAACTTCTAGGTATGTGATGATAAGTAATCAAATCAAAATGTCGTTCTAAAAGTCATACCCGTAATAATCGTTGGAGTAGAGTAGGGCCTCGCACATGGTAACTGCCATTCAAATGACATAATACTAACTAGGAGTTGATGCAAACTTCTAACGAGTGAATAACATGTGAAATGGCATCGCGTAAAAGTTCTATAATAGCGCTATACTCGGCCACATTAATCGTGGATGGCCCTAGGAAAACGCCACCTAAAGACACCAGTAGACCCTCAGGTGAGTAAACAACCCAAGCGGTGGAAGCCAAGTTCTGTGTATGACGATTGGCCCCATCTACGAATCCTAGGTAGACCAAAGACTCCATTGACATCTGTCAACCAAGGAAAAATTTGATAAGAAAGCTGAAGATAAAAACAAAGGGAAAAGATATATACACTAAAATACATTAGTATACAAAGAGTTACACCCAAGATTGGGTCTCAAGAATAATATGTTTTCAAATAGATCCCATTCCTCGACTCAACCATCATGTTCCCTTCATAATATTCTAATTCATAGGCTCCTTTTTCTAAGACACATCACACGATATAGGGACCATGCCACATGGGTTTGAACTTGCCTTCCCCCGGTGGTCCTTTGGCATGATCGTATATAAGGACCAAGTCACCCTCAGCGTACTAACAAGGACAGAAAGACTTATCATATTGGTCCTTGTCACATATTTTATTCACTTCAATAGTCATGGAGGCATCTTGACGTTGCTCATCTAGACTCTCTAGGTGTACAAGGCATTGCTCGAGATCGGAAATGTAAGGTAGGAGTGCCACTGCCAATATAAGAGAAGGGATTTTTCATTCAATAGGTAATATCGAATCCACACCATGTACTAACTGGAAAGGAGAAAAAATGGTGGAATTTTTAACTGAGGTTCAGTATGCCCAAAGTGTTGGATAAAGCATGATATGCCAGTCATATTTTCTCTGGCTGACAGTTTTCTGCAAAATGGTCTTGAGAGACTTTTTTACGGCCTATACTTGTCCATTTTCCTAGGGGTAGTAAGGGAAAGAATGACCATTTCTAAACCCCAGTTTTGATGCTAATTCTTCCATCATTTCATTATGAAAGTAACTTCCATGATCAGTTACAATCTCACTCTGGATTATGAACCTAGCTATAATTTGATTGAATATGAAGAAGGAAACAACCCTACCATCATATTTAACTGTAGGCATGGACTCAATCCACTTACTAAAGTAATATATGACCACGATAATGTGTTTATGCCCCCTAGTTGAAGTTGGGTTGAAATCCACAAAATCTACCCCCCACTTGGTGAAGGGACCAACGATAATGAATGGATGGAGAGGGGATGGATGCAAGCACATTTTCTAAGTGAACACCTAGCAGGGGTGACACTTCTTAACTGCTTTGACACAATATTTAAAAATATACGGCCAAAAATAACCAGCTCGCAAAATTTTCTGGGCTGTTGCAAGCTCGGATAGATGACCACCACAAGCCCCACTGTGGAAGTCATTTAGAACAGACTCAATTTCTTCGTGGGTTAAACAATGACTTAGGATATTGTATACACCTTGGCTATAGATAATTTCATCGATGATAAGGTAATTCTTATCTTGGTATTCTATACATCGTCGATCATCTCGTGAGAGATGCCGAGGAAACTTCAAAGTTTGAAGATAGACAACAATATCTCCAAACCAGGGGTTCGATGATGAGACAAGAAAAATGTGTTCATTCGCAAATGAATCAACATGAATGACATCCTCATCTAACCAAGGGAAGTCGAATATTAACTCTGCAAAAACTAGTGACTTTTTGCCACATGTCCTATCTCAATGGACGGCTAGGATTGCTTTGGCTCTCAACTCTTTGGGTTTTATCCTCCTTGAATTTTCTCTGAAGGGTTCTTCCTCCGAAATATGTGGATCTCCACCATGTGTCCTCCTAGATCCAATGGTCCAAACTATCTCTTCTCTTCGTCCTTCATGAATTTTGAATTTCTCTCCTTGCAACTCTTCCGAAGTTCAAATCCTTGAACTCTCAGATCTGCTTCCACCTATCTCCTCCGATGATGGATGGTTTTTATGGTCTTTGGGACTTCGACAAGTCCTTGAATCCTTTTCACACTTAGCACAATTTCCTCTTCAAGACTTGGGCTATTCTTGAACTGCTTTTTCACTCCTTGCAGAGTTCCGTGTAGGCACTTCTGTGACTTTTCTCGACTTG
>JASDQU010273208.1:2723-15081 GCA_032191745.1 Picea mariana
TTGACTCTGCAAGATATTCTTTATCAGCGATAAAAATTAATTTAGTAAAAACAAACAAGAATATACACACTATCAAGGATAAATCAAACACCTTAAAAAAAACGTTGTTGAAATGTATGATTTAGTTTTGAATCTTGTTTCCTTCAATAAGACCCTATTGCCATCAAGAGGATTAGGATTTCAAGTAAACTCAGAAATGAATGAAAAATGAAGATATCTCACTAACTAGAGAGAAAGCCTTAGTGTTGTAGTTTCCCTTCTATTCTCCTCTTTTGTCTCCTCATCCCATTGAGTCTTTATTATTTTTCAATAAGTTGAAGTAGTTCAACTACTTTCTTTAGTTAAGCCAAATTAGCTTAACTAATTAGTTGGAGAGAAATAATTAATAATAGTATATAAATAAGTGTCTAATTAATAATAACTAAACAAGTGGGACCCCTTGTGACTCCCTTTATTTTCTTTGATAATAATCAAATATAAAGTATAAAATTAATCATTTGAATCACATAACACCCTTGTAACTTCCATGCTCATCATTTAAATCGAATATTAAATATCAACAAAAATTATGACCATATCCCAAAAAATAATATATCCATCTTATCCTCAAGAAATTCCCAAATAAAATATTGTTGTCCACAAACTTGGCCAAAATAATGAAACATTGTCTAGATTACTAAACACCATAAAAATCATCAAAAATACATATTTATTGTCTAAAACATTTTTCCTCTTCTCACTGTTGTCCTCCCTCGACTCTTATGTGATAGCCTTTGTTTGTTTAGACACTCGAGGATGCACTTGAACAAGAATGTCGGGAAAATTTCTGAGGAGGTTGAAATGGGGTTCTTTCAGGTCAGGGGTGCAATATACCATGTCCAATCAAATTGAAAAACCCATCTTGAAATAGTTGGCTTAACTCTTGTGGATCAACATCGAAGTGAATAGAAAACCAAGGTATTTTATGGCCTAGCTCCCAGTTACCTATGCCTTTATTATTCCGGCCATTACTGCCCCTTCTGGAAAAAACTCATCCTATAGCAGTATTTAATCCATCATGAAAAGTTCTTAATAACCCATGCATAAAACCCCACTTAAATAAATCAAGAGTTGGATCTATTATTTACCACAAAACCCATGCAATTCATTCATAAAACTTTCATTAATTAATTGCCATATGAACAAGGGATTGATAGGGTCATTGGAAGTATGGGGGGTTTGTAATGTGCGTAAAATGGTATCATGGAGGGGGAAAGATTCATGAATATTGTTCAAGCAATCAATAAAACAATCAAACTTTGCATACAACCAACTCCCAAAATACAAATCATCAATTATCTTCCACCTCGTTTCTTTTATTTCCATACAGACTTTTCCTTAAAAACGAGTAACACCGGAACAAGGAGTGTAAAAATGTAATTGGGATAATGAGGGGAGTGTATTTTGCGTAAAATAATATAATGGAATGGATTTCCATGTATACTTTTCTATCATATATCAAAAAATTCCATTTCCAACATTACAATTTAAATCCCTTTACTGTTTCGAAATGAAACTCAACACTTTGTTCCCAAAATTCAGAACTGATCTTTCACTTCAAGGATGTTAATTTTCACTTAGAAATTACATTGCACAATAATCGTTTCATAATTTATTTCCCAAGAACATTCAACAGTAATAACACAACTTGCACACAACATAGTCGAGGAGACACAACATCTCAATAATCACAAATAATAGTCGAGGAAAGGACTAACTGTGGTCCACGATATTAACACCAGTATATATGTTTTTTTAAGTCACTACAAGGTTCCAAGAAGTGGCCACAAAAGGAATCTTTGTGTATAACACTATTTCAATTGAAACTTCAAATAACCATGTTTCCAAATTTTCTTTCATTCTCGCTTGCAAAACTCATTTAATGTGTATATATTTCATATATAGTCGGACTCTTTGCATATGGAATCAAACACCCAACAAGTCATATCCTTTAAAAATAATTTTGCAACGCTTCCATCAACCCGAATATTTCCTCATGACAAATTGTATTAAAAACAAATGAGTGGGATTAACACTCTTTCTTCCCCATGACCAAAAAGAGCACGAACATTGTCTTTATTAAATTTTGGGTTGGCCACCTCCATTCTATTTTCCAAATACAAGGTTTGATATAAAATTATAAATAGTGAGGGTGAGTTAACCAAGTTTGATGGTTTTTCCCAAAATATACCTTTAACAGCTTAGTACCACCATAAATTTCCACATTCTCATTTACAGAACTGATACAAGGGTGCAGGCATGATAGCCAAGAAATCTATTCAATCAAATGACAGAAAGAGGTTCCAAATAACCCACATGTAACGAGCAATGATAACATTCTTTTCGGACAGATAAAAAAGAAAGAAAGAAAGAAACGGNCAATACCCTTTTCCACAAGTAAAGCACAAAGAAACTACATACAGTAAGAGATACCCATATCATTTTTAATGTGAACAATTTACATACAACGTCATAGAAGCCAAACTTCACCAATAATCCATACACAGTCGAAAATCCCATAAAAATTTGGCAATGCATAGTCAGTGAGAAAATTTAAGAGCCAACTCTTGACTTAATTAAAAAGCATAGCGGAAAATTCATGGATGGAGCAACAAGAACCCTCATACCTGGGTGTAAAATTGCCAAGAGGAATCGACCAAGTCTAAACACCTATTCCACGACTGAATAAAGTGAATTAGCATCAACCAACAAAAGACCAAATGTGAAATGGAAAGGGTGGCGACCTCGAGCTAGGTTAGAGCGATGTGCAATTACCGCACATTGTATCTACACTTACACCTTCAACCATAGCCAGTACGAGAAAGCTATTCATAAAACACATAACCCATTAAAAATTAATTGCAATCTTGATACACCACCATTTCCCTACGTCTCAAACTTAACAAATGTGTCAACCTTTATGTTAGGTACCTAACCTACCTAACCCCTCAAGTGGGTAGAATAATACATTTCCATGTAATAAAGGTCAATATTAATAAGACCTAGCAATAAGGAGGAATAAGTCAATTCTAAGAAGACCTAATAGGAGATTCCGCTTCTAGAAGGATCTTCCTCTAGATTGTTCTTTTGGATAGATAGATTTAGTATAAATAAGAGTAGAGGGCATGATAAGTTTTTTCTTGGATATTATTGTAATAGAGCTCTGCTCTGCTGGAAGTTGCCCCCTCAAAGAGGCAAGTGAACATTGCTCTCAGTAATCAAAGTGCTCCTTTTGGTGTTATTCTAGTATTATTCTGGTATTATTGTGGTATTGTTCTGTTTATATTATTGTTTCTCTGCCATTTCTAGCTAATTATTTCTATTCTGCATACTATTTTATAATTGAAAAACTACAAGTGGTATCAAAGCACCCTCCTCGGCAGAAAATTGGGGGTTAATTTTTTTTCAGGGTAGAGACGTATTCCGACGTCTTAAAGATATAGAGATATGTCGTTACATGCATAAAACTGCAGTCGAGGATTCATACGCGTAGGAAATACAAGTGGTACTTAAGCGCACATCTGTTGGCCACCCCTGTAACCCCTGTTGGTATCCCTTTGAGTGGTAGCGCATCAAACATCACCTATATATGGATCAATCTAGATCTTCTGAAGCCCTCCATAGGTAAACAAATATCCCTCCTGACTTCTATAGTGCCATCGAAAAAAACACTCGGGAAAATACTCTCTAGTACCTGGGTAGTCAGGTAGTACGGATAAGGGCACGTTCTAGCCTCCTTAGTTGGTGCCCTAAGATATTGGGTCAAGTAATATTGTTGGACCTCGCATGTATATTAGAGAGCTATAGTGCAAGGCAAACCCTTGTCTGTAGAACCCTTGAATACCCTAAACCTTGGGATGAAAAAAAAAATAGAACATACAACATCTATTTCCACACAACTGTGTCTCCTGCATTCGGGTTGTGAAATTACTACACATTTCTTCCTTCTCAGAATTTGGGCATTTCGTCACTGCAGTATTCTTAAGATCAGAGTATGACTCTGGAGGAGTAAAAAAAAAAAAAGTTTATATCCTGTTGGCACCATTATTTGAGACCTATCCCATTGGATTCATCTTTTCTCCTTGATCGCAGTCATACCTTTCATTCTTAACATTTTTTTTCTAGTGGACCTAAGCCCCTTTCAACTTCCCCATTTTTCCACCTATTCCATTATATTTCTCTTCTTGCCTTGATTTTTGTGTTACCTATCACTTATAAGTCCTTTTTTGTGGTCCCACCCACCCATTTTTCCTTACTCGCACTTCCCCTCTCCAAATGGCCACCACTCACAACCAATACTTGCAAGATTCCATCAATCAAGCGACCTATGAAATTTCCTCTACCAGTTCTCGCCTTGCACAATTAGAAACCCACGTCGAGAAAAACTTTGACACCATGGACGCAAAATTCATGAACCAATTTAACACCCTCCAGTCGGTTGTCAAGCAGTTGTTGAACTTCTCTTTGGGTTCTTCCTCCTCGGACCAACCCAATGTTGTTGAATCCTTTCATTCTCTACATCTTCAATCCAACTCCTTTAAGCATGACCCCAGTCTTCCCCATGTCTAGGTCAATAAATTTGATGTCTTGGATCCTATGGGTTAGGTCACTCAAATGGAGCATTATTTTTCTCTGCATGGTATTACTAATGAATTGGCCAAACTTCGCTATGTTGTCCTCTATGTAGATCTTGAATGATGGAAATGGTGGGAATGGCATAAAACTTCACATCAAGGGTATATTTCCCAGACCCAGTTTGTTACTGAGCTTTATGATCGCTTTGAAATCGATACCCACTCTCTCGGTCATTTGACCAAGTTGAAACAGCTAGGCACAGTGGAAGACTTCATATCTTCTTTTGAGAATTTGGCCTTTCGAATAGAGGGCATGTCAGATCCTTTTTTTCGTGAATGTTTTATCAATGGCATAAAGGATGAAATATGATCCCAGGTTCTCATGGCCCGCCTCATAATTGGTTGGAAGCTACTAAACGTGCTAAAGAAGCCCAACAAGTTGTTTTTTCCCAGAACAAAAAATCCTCTTTTGTTCCTCACCCCACTAATCCTAACCCCCTTTTCACCCCCCTCAAAGTCTAGAAATTAACTAGGGATGAAATAGATGAATGCCAATTGAAGGGTATTTTATATAATTGTGATGAAAAATATTTTCCAGAGAACAAGTGTAAGGAACAAAATATTTTTATGGCCATTTCCGAAGATGTTCTTGAAGAATATGTGACAGTTCCAATTGTTGAAGAACCATCCCTTCCCGATGATACCTCAGAGCCCGCTGACCCACCTGAAGTTTAACCACCCATTTCCCTGCATGCTTTCACTGGTATATTTTCTCCCCAAACCCTCAAGCTCATTGGCTATATTAAGAATAGGAACGTCATCATCCTGGTTGACAATGGTAGCACCCATAATGTTATCAATCGTTGCATTTCCCAGGAAACCAATTGTTATATCTGTGTTGTCAATAACTTTCAAATCGTGATAGCCAATGGTGGATCCATGAAATGTGGTGTGCGTTCTTAAAATGTACGTCTTCATATTGGACATTACCACCTGAAATATCATATGTTTTCCATCGAAATGGGCGGGTGTGACATTGTCCTAGGTGTTGAATGGTTATGCACTTTGGGTCCCATTCTTATGGATTTTAAGGAATTAACCATGCAATTCCAACAAGAGGGACAAGCTTATCACTTCCAAGGTCTCACAATTGGTTCTCCTGAGATCATTAGTTCCCATCGCATGGAAAAAATACTCAATAAAGGCCACTCCAGTATTATTTTTCAACTCCATTCTATTCACATGGTTAAGAAACCCTCTGTGCATCCTGACCTCCAATATATTCTCTCCAAACACCAAGTTGTTTTTTCCACTCCTCTAGGACTTCCTCCTTCTCGTGGTGTTCATGATCATTCCATGCCCCTTGTTCCTAGCAGTCTTCCTCCCAATGTTCTCCCTTATCGTCATCCCTTTACCCAAAAGAATGAAATTGAGAAAATTGTGCAAGAATTTCTCCAAGCGGGTGTTATCTGCACTAGTACCAACCCTTATTCCTCTGCTTTGGTCATGGGACTTAAGAAAGAAGGTACTTGGTGCATGTGTCTTGAATTTTGTTCCCTCAATAAACAAACCATCAAGGACAAGTTTCCCATTCCTGTCATTGATGATCTCTTGGATGAGTTGAGTGGTGCTCAGTATTTCACCAAACTTGATCTTTGTTCAGGCTATCACCAGATCCATGTGAAATATGTTGACATCCCCAAGACTTTTTTTCAAACTCATGAGGGTCACTATGAGTTCTTGGTCATGCCATTTGGCCTATGTAATGCACCCTCCACCTTCCAAAGCCTCATGAATCATGTCTTCCATCCTTTTCTCCTTCATTTTGTCTTATTTTTCTTTGATGATATTCTCATCTACAGAAAAAAATGGCAATCCCATATTTCCCATGTTGATCAAGTTCTTCATCTTCTCTCTTAGCATCAAATTTTCCTCAAACACTCTAAATGTGCCTTTGGCACCTCTAAAGTTGAGTACTTGGGTCATATTTTTGGCAAGGCTGGTGTCTAGGTGGATCCTAAGAAGATTGAAGCCATGAAGGATTGGCCTCGCCCCAAGAATATCAAAAGCTTGTGTGGTTTTCTGGGTTTAACAGGATATTATCATAAGTTTGTTCAGAATTATGGAAATATTGTAGCGCCTCTCACTACTCTACTAAAAAATAATTCTTTCACTTGGACTCCCGCAACTGATCAGGCCTTTCAAGCATTGAAAGAGGCTATGTGCACTACTCTGATCTTGGCCCTTCCTGATTTCACAAAGACCTTTTTTCTAGAATGTGATGCCTCCGAGAGAGGAATTGGAGCAGTCCTTATGCAATAGGGTAGACCTTTGGCTTTTACCAACAAACAATTGTCAGGCTACCATTTGGGCCAATCAATATATGAAAAGGAAATGTTGGCTATTCTGCATTTAGTAGATCTCTAACGCCCTTATCTCTTGGGACAATGCTTCCAAATTAAGACAGATCATCAAAGCCTCAAGTATTTTCTAGAGCAACGACCTTTCTCTCCAGATAAACAAAAATGGATAACTAATCTCTTTGGATATGATTATGAAATCATTTACAAGAAAGGCAAAGAAAATGTGGTTGTTGACACTCTTTCTCAAAAATATGAAGATGAAGGGTCCCTTTTCTCCATATCCTTCATTGTCCTTCATTGGCTCCAAGTTGTTCACCAGGAATGGCTACAAGATCCTAAAATTTTTCACCTGATCCAACAGTTGCAAGAAAATTCTCTAGTTTCCCAGGGCACTCTTGGCACAATGATGAGCTTCGCTACAAAGGTCGTTTGTATTTAAGTAAACAGTTGAAACTTAAATCCACGGTGCTTTCTGAGCTTCATGCTACTCCCACAATTGGGCACTCAGGGTTTACCAAAACCTATGAAAGGGTCAAACGTTTTTTTTTCTAAGATTGTATGAAAAAGGATGTTCTCACTTTTGTGGTTGAATGTGATGTTTGTCAACGTAACAAGGGAGAAACAATCAAATCCCCTGGCACACTTCAACTGCTTCCAATTCCACCTGCTATTTGGATAGACATCTCTATGGATTTCATTGTGGGGTTACCTAAATCATGCAATAAGTCAGTCATCATGGTGGTAATTGATCGTCTTTCCAAGTATGCTCATTTATGTGCTCTGCAACATCCATTTACTACATCCACTGTGGCTCAAATTTTCATGGATCATGTCTTCAATATTCATGGCATGCCTCATTCTATTGTTTATGATTGAGACCCCACTTTCACAAACAATTTTTGGCAAGAATTGTTCAGGCTACAGGGCACCTAATTGCATCTCAACACAACTTATCATCCCCAGACTGATGGTCAAAATGAAGTTCTCAACAAGTGTAAAGATACAACTCCAGCTGAATTTGCCTGGGAGCCAACTAGCATTCTGCAACAATTTCCTCATCTCAAGCCTTGAGGACAAGGTTGATTTTAAGGGGGAGGGCATGTTAGGGGCCTAATCTACCTAACCCCTCAAGTGGGTAGAATAATATATTTCCATGTAATAAAGGTCAATATTAATAAGGCTTAGCAATAATGAGGAATAATTCAATTGTAAGAAGACCTAATAGAAGCTTCCACTTCTAGAATGATCTTTCTCTAGATTGTTCTTTTGGATAGATAGATTTAGTATAAATAAAAGTAGAGGACATGAGAAGTTTTGTCTTGGATATTATTGTAATAGAGCTATGCTCTGCTGGAGGTTTCCCCCTCGAAGAGGTAAGTGAACATTGGTATCAGTAATCAAAGTTCTCTTCTTGGTGTTATTCTGGTATTATTGTGGTATTGTTCTGGTTATATCATTGTTTCTCTGCCATTTATGGCTAATTATTTATGTTATGCATAGTATTTTAAAACTAGAATACTACACTTTGTTTAAAACTCCAATGTGACATATATCAAATCTTGCTAGGGATACCATGTCCCAACTTTTAAACTTCCAATTTAAACAATGTGTGCAACCCTTGTAACATGAAATCAAGGTAATCAACACACCACATATCACATACAACTTGAAACATGGAGTTTATATCTTTTATCAAACTAAATGCAGCATAGTAACACTTCTGAGGGTTATATAAATACAACATCACTTCTCCTTTAGTCACATCACCCATAACATATTGTGATCAATTTTTGACATCGATTTAAAATAAAATAAACTGTAGAGCTCGTATCGCAACCAAGGCATAAGCACATAAAACATAAGTTTCGTCATTCCGTCATAGTCACAGAGGGTCGCACCTATTAGTATATTATTAAATATAAATAAATAATAAGACGTTGAAACCATTTGCAAGAAGGTACCTTACGTTGCACTTTTGAGCGTCAACACACTCCAACCACTTCTAATTCCACCTACTATTTGGATGAATATTTCTATTGATTTCATTATTGGATTACCCAAATCAAGAAATAAGTCAGTCATCATGGTGGTAGTGGGTCGTCTTTCCAAATATGCTAATTTATGTTCTCTTCAACACCCATTCACAACATCCACAGTGGATCAAATGTTTATGGATAATATCTTCAAACTCCATGGATTTCCTCATTCTAGTGTTTATGACTGTGATCCCACTTTTACCAGCAATTTTTGACAAGTATTATTCTAGCTCTAGGGAACTCAATTGCATCTCAACACATCCTATCATTCCTAGATTGAAGTACAAACAGAAGCGGACAACAAGTGTTTAGAAACATATTTGAGGTGTTTTACGTATGACAAACAACATCAGTGGGTTCAGTGGTTACCTCTATCTGAATGGTGGTACAACACCTCTTACCATACTTCCAATCGCTTGACTCCTTTTGAAGTCGTCTATGGATAGAGAAATGGAAAAAAATAGAGAAATAAAAAAAATAAAGAAGAACAAAATGAAAGAATTAGAAAAGAGTTGTGCAACAACCCATTAAGAATTAAGATAAATAATTTATGTTTTGTTTTGTTTTAACCTAATTCAAACTAATACCAACACCCACCATTGTTTGGTAATTGACGAAATGAATACTTAACCAAAAGTTGCTAGCAATGGATAAAATCCCATTAAAACTCTCAAACATATAAATTTCTAAAATTTAACAATTTAATACATATCTAAAATATATGAAATAAACCTTTCATGTGTGTATTTATTTTTTCTTTTTAAATGTGTGTTCCTCCTACATTTAATGTGTGAATGATATTTCTATCAATTTCATTATTGGCTTACCCAAATCAGGGAATAGGCCAGTCATCATGGTGGTAGTCTATCTTCTTTCCAAATATGCTCATTTATGTTCTCTTCAACACTCGTTCATATCATTCACAATGGCTCATTTTTTTATGGATAATATCTTCAAACTCTATGTAATGCCTCATTCTATTGTTTCTAACTGTGATCCCACTTTTACTAGCAATTTCTGGAAAGAATTATTCAGGCTCCAGGGAACTCAATTGCATCTTAGCACAACCTATCATCCCTAGACCGATGGCCAAACAAAAGCGATCAACAAGTGTTCAGAAACATGTTTGAGGTGTTTTGCGTTTGAAAAACAACATCAATGGGTTTAGTGGTTACCCCTATCTGAATGGTGGTACAACACCTCTTACCATACTTCCAATCACATGACTCTTTTGGAAGTCGTCTATGGATAGAAGCCACCATCGGTTCTCCCATACATTCTAGGTGTTTCCAAGTTTCATGAGGTTGACCGCAATCTTACTGTCTGCATGACCATTCTCTGTACTCTCAAAGAAAATTTGGTAATGGCTCAAAACCGGATGAAGCAACAGAAAGATCATGGTCGTTCTGAATGTCAGTTTGTTGAAGGGGATCAGGTGTTTCTTCATCTCCAACCGTACAATCAGAATTCACTCAAATCCCAACAATGTCAGAAACTTGCACCAAAATTTTATGGTCCTTATACTAATCTAAAACACGTGGGGTCAGTGGCCTATCAATTAACTTTGCCCAGTCAGTCCAAGCTACATCTTGTTTTTCATGTCTCATGCTTGAAGAAAGTGATTGGCACCAAATGCCACACCCAGGAAATCCTACTAGAGTTGGATGAAGAAGGTTCCATCTTTTTGCAGCCACAACCATATTGGACCAGTGACAATGTCGTCTCTATCATCACACCATCCAATAAGTTTTGGTTCACTGGAAGGAAACTCCACTAAAATATGCCACCTAGGAACCGACTACCATTCTGCAACAGTTTCCTCATCTTAATCCTTGAGGACAAGGTTCTTTTCAAGGGGGGGGAGGCATGTTAGCGACCTAACCCCTCATGTAGATAGAACACTATATTTTCCATGTAATAAAGGTCAACATCAGTTAATAAGACCCAAATATATTTTCCATGTAATAAAGGTGGACATTAGTTAGCAAGGCCTATTTAATAAATGTGAACAAGTCAATGTAAGAAGACCTAATAGAAGCTTGTACTTCTAGAAAGTTGTTTATAAGATAGAATTAGTATAAATAAGAGTAGGAGGCATGAGAAAGCTTGTCTTGAGAATTATTGTAATAGAGTGAGGTTTCCCCCTCAATGAGGCAAGTGAACATTGCTTTCTTTGAATAAATGTATTATTTATGGTATTGCTCTTCTCAATATTTTGATGTTCCATTGATATCTACTGAGCGTATTATATTATATTAGAAATGCCCGTCACTTTTGGCTAAGAAACCACAACCAAGGGGCACCTTAAGCATATTGAATTGTGGTAGCCTAGCGAACCAAACCGACACCTTAATAAAAATTGACAAAACTTAGCTTTAGATTGCAATCACATAAATGTTAGACACCTAATAAATTGATAAACAATTTTTTACTTTAAAATCCTATATGATCTTCAATCACAAACCATTTTTTACTTTAAAATAGAAATTTATTTAATATCCTTTATGGAAAACATATTTTACATTAAAATGGAAAATTATTTATTTAATACCCTTTATTAAAATGGAAAATTATTTATTTAATATCTTTTATTGAATTAAATTGTTAAAAAATATTTTTCACTTTAAAAATGAAAAATTATTATAATTATTTAATTAATATCCTTTATTAAATTTTTAAAAAACACTTGGTTATAGGAAATAGGAGTGGGATAACGGGAGAGAAATCTTCCCTCCAAACCTAGGTCATTAACCCAACACCAAAAGAAGGTTGGACCTTTATTTGAATAATTTAATCTAGGCAACACCAACAGCTGGCGAGACCTTTATTTGAATAATTTAATCTAGGCAACACCAACAGCTGGAGAGACCTTTATTTGAATAATTTAATCTAGGCAACCGGTTGGAAGAGGATCTTTTTGACATGCTCTTTAATTTCCATGTCATGTGAAAGTCTGAAACCGTCTCCTTCCATGTAAAATAGTTGCATTAATCTTGCATTGTCAAAAATCAGTCTCCTGCAATTGTCCGACACCTTGTCTTTTGTCTTCGGAAATTCTCATTTCAAATCTGCGAGGGAATTTTTCATGAGATTATAAACATGTTTGAGAGTGTTGCGCCTCTTTTGTCACCTTAGTGAGAAAAATAGAGGTGCTTGCAAACTTAGTTGGGTTTTCTAAGCAGGACAGCTATAAGGAAAAGGGTTAGAGAAAGAAATGTAAAAGAACAACTAAGAATTAAACTAAGAAATAAAACAACAACTAAACTAATGAACATAGGGACATAAAGACAAAAGAAACAATAAGACCCATGTCACCAATGGTAAGGTTGATATTAGTGAAAGAAAA
>JASDQU010273211.1:0-15154 GCA_032191745.1 Picea mariana
TTAATGGGACAAAATGAAATTAATACTAATGAAATTAACCAAAGATTTATATAATAGGTCATACATAAATAATTTGCATACCTTGACAATTTCTGCTATATTCCAGCTTCCATAGGCAAGGTGTCATTCTTCGTGGTTTTTTTCCATTTTCTTCTTTACCATTGAACTTTGCTTTGTCTATAGTTCGATAACTATGGTTCTTAGGTAGAAAGTGCCTATACTCATCAAACACTTCCTTTGCTAAACTCCTTGAACGGCGAGATTTTATCCTAGGACCACAAATTGGGCATGCAAATTTACCCTTTGTTTGAAGACCTACAAGATATATGAATAAATGTAGCGTCAAATTAGAGTTACAATTAAAAATAATGCATGATTTTTTAAAAAAAGATATATAATATTAAATCACAAAAATAAAGTAACAATATACCACAAAAATGTGTTAACCCAAGAGCATCATGAATTGTCCATGATAGTATTCCATGGAATTGAAATCGTCTTAGCCCTATTGGTCTAGAGATGTCATACATAGTGACACCAACCCATAACTTCAACAACTCATCGATGAGAGGATAAATATATACGTTCATATCTTTAACCTGGTACATACCTGATTGGTTCAACCTAATGCATGATTAATTATACTTATATAGATGTCGTGATATATAAAAGAAATATTTACCATGCACGGAACAAAGAAATGAAATATTTTGTCATGTTTTAAATCAAATAAAAGATAATTAAATACCTGGAACAATCATTCCGAACATTGTGTGCTCTCTCTTGATCGACGTCCAAGGAGGAAGGTTATTGTTTATAACAAAAACAAGACACACTGAGTACGTTGAACAAAGCTCTCCAAATGTATTGACACCATCAACTGCCAACGAAAGTCTAACATTACGAGGTTCTTCTTTAAAAATTGGCCACTTTTCTTTGATGTAGTTCAATGTAGAACCATCTACAGGCATTCGAAGAATATCGTCTCGACTTCTATTCTTTGCATGGAAATCCATAAACTGTGCTATACTTTGGCAAGTGAACAACTGCTGAAAATGTGGAATTATCGGAATATAATGAAGAACTTTGTGAGACACCTTCTTTGATGCTTTATCAGTTCAATATCTACTTATTTGACATTGTGGGCATTCATTTTCTAATGCATATTGTCCATAATATATGATATGATCATTAGGACATGCATCAATAGCCTAATAGTCCATTCCAATTTCTTTCATAATCACGGATATTTATCGATATGTGCGTGGAAAAATATTTGACGTCGGTAATAGAACATCAACTAACAATCTACAAAATTCTAAACAATAAGTCAATGTAAACAATATTGATCATCAATATATCATCCAATATACTAATTTACAAATTAGAAAACAATAGCAATATAGGAATAAATTGAACCTTTTAAGTATTTGTGCACATGCAAGCATAAATAATTAACAAATTAAATACCTTAGTATCTGTGTGAGAAATGTGTTTGATAAACCATTCAAAATATTCAGGTTGACCAAAAACAATATAGAAGATAAAATATTTATTGTTGAGCCTTCATAAAGAGGTTGACATGACTTCTCGAGTAGAGGATCAACATCATGACTATCATTCTGGTCGTCCTCATCCATTGGAGAAAACGTGTCTTGGATCAATCTATGTATCTCATCTTCCTAATTTGAATTGCTAACATTATCTCCATCCATATCATCATTAATAACTTGATCAACATCTTCAATATTCTGATCTCTAAGCCCATCTCCATGTAAAGTAGTATTTCTGCTAGTACCTGACAAATAACTCTCTGGAGGTCGACACTTTGGGGGCATCGACTATATATTTAAAAAACAACATAGAAAAGTTAGTGTGTATAGAAAATGTAAAAATCCAGATAAGAAATATTACTAAAATTCATGACATACTAATTATTACAGAGAATACATTAAATATTGAATCCTCTTACCAAGGGACGATATTCATAACCCCCTTCGGTGTGCCCCTTCTCCCTACAATGTTTTTGGCCTATTGTTATTAAAATTCTTCTATTTTGCAATCCTATGCAATCATAGCAAGGGAAATAACATTTTCCATCACCCCTCACCTCTAATGTCGCTCTTAACCCCGCAATTTTCCTGTTATTTTCGTTCCTTGTGACAAATCCTTGTCCTAACAAGTAATTGTCTTACCTACACCATACCAAACATTAAGTTGTCAATTTTTTATATTTTGGCTACTCCTTTCGATTATGATATGTTTATTTACAGTGACCTACATCTTTATAATAAGGTCAACATATTTATAATAAGGTGATCATATGTGTACAGGATCAACATCATGACGACATAGATAGCATATTTATAATAATGTCATATGTGTACAAATGTTTTCTTTATATAATAACGACATATACACCTAACATAAGTTTAAGGTTAGTATTTATGTATCTTATTAGTCCCTGCTAAAGCAGGGAATATGGCAATCAATTACTATCATTTCATAGATTAGGGTTGAGTTTCAAGAGCAATTCCATATCTTTATCAATGAAAAGAGAGAGAGAGATTATAGCTACAATTGAAGGGAAAAGGGTATTTGGATTCCATAAACCTAGAATATTATGGAATCCACATACCCTTTTCCATAGAATATACTAACTATATCCAAAAACCAAAGACATGAAATATGGTATAACTACACATATTATATAAATATATTATCAAGGAAAAAATAAGCTAAATGCAATTTGGACATTTGAAAAAAAAATTACAAGTTAAATGAGTACATGAATAAAAGATAACATACTAACCTTGCAAGTTCAAAATCCGAGCTATGTAGATCGAGAATTGGATTTGTTCAACCGGTGGGTGACAAAAAAAATAAATAGCTCAAACAAAAGCCAAGAACAATGTCACAACTATAGCAATTGTGTCGCAAAGTCTCTTAAAGTCACATATATATAGATAAAATAGTCAACTAGTCGTTAACACCAACCAATGAGATAGACAAAATTTTTGTCGCTATTGCCACGAAAGTTTGTCGCTATAGCAACGAAAATCTTGACTAGGTTAAATTAAGATTTTTGTCGATATTGCGGCGAACTTTCATGGCAATAGCGACGAAAATCCCGCCCTGTTTAAAAAAAATATGAAACTAGTGGAAGCGTGGAAAATTTTCGTGGAATAATCCGCCCATATGTAGTAGTGGCTCCAGATACGTAGAGGGTTTTTTCTCTCTGCATTTCATTTCTCTGTTGTCTGGCCGACAAAAATGGACAGCCCAATTATGAAGATCAATACGAAGGGAGAGGATTAAGGCGGTTTCGGTTCCCTTACTTCGCATGAAAGGTAACCCGTGTATCCTTTAACTTAGGCATACACCAAGTTTGGCATTGTAATAGATTTATGCTTCTATAAGTATTTCATCTCAGTCTGCTCCTCTCGGTTTTTCAATTTTTAGAAATAGGGTTTGTAAATTCCTTTGGTTATACACAGTCTTTCGGTTACCTATGGTATTATTTCACCCTTCTTGTATGCCTGTTTGTAGCATTAATAATCCCATTACTCATTATTACCAATTTTTTGGTTACTTTTGTGGAGTCATCCTGTAGCCCTACACCCTATGAGAAGTTCCCTACCTTTGTATACTTGTAAATATATTCTAGAATTGACTAGTTGGTATTCCAAGCGATGAGGGCATGTAGGAGTATGTGCCTACAATTTGACCTGTGTTGTTTCACGTGTTGTGGGTTTTACAACACAACCTTCGTGGGATTTTTTCCTTCTTTGTGTGAACATATGTAAAAACCAACTCTAGAAAACCCTTTAAGGGTCTCGTGGATGCTAGCTGGTAGTCTCAATATCTCTTGTAAAAATAAAATATGTCTAGATAGTTTTTTGGGTATTCATCCTAAATCGTATGTTGTGATAAAGGTAAGACTCATCCCTATACTCGTGTATTGTCGTCTGAATTTTTCAACAGTACTATATACCGATTAAGTATTAAACCTTCTATCTATAAATTTCCCTTGGTGGAAGGCCGTAATGGTAATAATTTTTCTCTAACTCTGCAAGGTAGGTAGAGAGGTAGTGGGGGGGCCCAGAGGGCTCATAGTGATAATAGTGGAGGCTATTCAATGTAAGGTGGACTAGGTAAACTATATTTTTAAATAAATCCCACTATGGTAGTTAGATATAATAAATGGGTAATTAGATATAATAAATGTAAGAGGACTTCTTAGAAGGTTCCACTTCTAGAAGATTCTTCCTCTAGAATGTTCTTACGTGATGGTAGCACTATATAAAGGGGTTCAAGTAATGTAATGGAATATGAAGAAAATTATTGTATTGTGAGCTATACATCAATAGGAGGATTCCCCCTCAAAGAGTCAAGTGAATAGGAGAGGATCCCTTCCATAATAGGATCCATTGTATGGTGTTTCCCTAACTCAAGGGTTTCAATATAATAAAAGAGATTTTGCGTATTGTTATTGTATATCTATTGAGGTTATTTTGCATTCGGTATTTGGTTCTTAAAAAGTGGTATGATAGAAATTTCCTTGGTAGACATTGTGGGAAAACATTATTTATTTTTGCATATTTGTTTTCAGAGAAGAAAAAAGAAGGTTGTGACATTCCAAAAATTTTAGGTATATTTATGTGCAAAATTTGCAAAACCAGGTTTTAGCTCTGAGTTCCTCTTAGAAAAACCACCCAAGTTAAAAAAAAAAATCGTCCGAAATGGAGTCTGTGATGTCAAGATATTGAAGTTTTAAAATCTACAATTTTCAGGGTTTTTTCCACGGACGGCAAGACAACATTTTTATTTTATTTATGTAGTAGTTGGAGGCCGAATCTGCTCAAACAAATTATAGATCAGATTTCCTCTCAAAATTTCACCCAATTTTAAAAAAAAAAACGAAACAAAGTCCGGGAAGTGAGGTTATGAGAATTTTAAATTCAACATTTTTTCAGGGTTTTTCCGGAAAAAGCCGCGATTTTTTGTCGTAACTTATTGTTCTATTTTTTGTGTTTTTTCATGATGGTTGTGGGACTGAAGAGGTCATAGGGTTCTTGGATCGATATTTCCTCTCAAAACCTCAAAGAAATTATACAAATTACTGAAGCATTCAAATCTCAATTATATAACACATTGGATGCCAAATTAGATGACTTTGTAGATGGTCTCACAAACGATCTCAATGATCATTTTCATAGTATTCAAGATTCATTGGATAGCATGAAGGAGATATTTCTTATGGTGGACATCAGGGATGAATATAATCAAGAAATATATGTTTGGTATGATTTGGAGGTGGATTTTGATGATTGATATATGGATAGTTTTCATTTCTAGGATGACAACCACTTCCATATTTTATTTAATGACTCTACTCCACCTTCTGTATAGAACATCAATGTCCCACATCAAAAGATAGTTATTATTACCAACGTCCAACCTGCATATTCTATAATGGTATTGTTCCTTCCAGATTCAACATTGACACTTTCCCACTCTGTGGCTGGATATTCTTATTTGGATCCACACGATAGGTGTCAGTATTGGGAGCATCATTTTCAGTTTTTTATTGGGTGGAGATATATTCTGTGTGGAGTTCACATGAGCACTTGGACATGAGATTCTGGTTTACAATGGTGGTTTCACTACTTCAGTATGGTGGCTTCCATTTCTCAATGGGACCCTCATTCTCTAGTTTACTTTAGCACTATGGTCGACACTTATTTATGGGACCCTGGTATATGGTTGTACATCAAGGGTTGAGGACAATGGTTTCATAAGGGGGATGGAATGTAAGGTAGCTAGAGAGGTATTGGGGGGGCCCAGAGGGCCCATAATGATAATAGTGGAAGTAATTCAATGTAAGATGGACTAGGTCCACTATATTATTAAATAAGGCCCACTATGGTAGTTAGATATAATAAATGGGTAATTAGATATAATAAATGCAAGAGGAATTCTTAGAAGGTTCTAATTCTAAAAGATTCCTCCTCTAGAATGTTCTTAAGTGATGGTAGCATTATATAAAGAGGTTCAAGAAATGTAATGGGATATGAAGAAAAGTATTGTATTGTGAGCTACATCTCAAGAGAAGGATGCCCCCTTGAAGAGGCAAGTGAACAGAAGAGGATCCCTTCCATAATAGGATCCATTGTATGGTGTTGCCCTACCTCAAAGGTTTTGATATAATAAAGAAGATTTTGCATATTGTTCTTGTATATATGTTGAGGTTCTTTTGTATTCAATCTTTGGTTCTTAAAGAACTTTCTAAGAAGTCATCTTACATTTATTATATCTAATTACCCATTGATTATATCTAACTACCATAGTGGGTATTATTTAATAATATAGTGGACCTAGTCCACCTTACATTGAATGTCCTCCACTATTATCACTATGGGCCCTCTAGGTCCCCCCACTACCTCTCTAGCTACCTTACAAAATCTCTATTGCATAAATTGATATATGTGTTATGTGCAGTGTAGGAATACATATCCCCTACACTAGCAACCCTCTGTCCGAGAAGTCTATGTTTTCCTCACAAATTAATTTAGATTTTACTCTGTTTTAAAATCATCCATTCGTAAATAATTTCCAGAATGGATAGGGTAAAGGAGTATTCATTAATCATATCATGTACATGTATTTACCTTTCAAAGGATTATTACTGTGGATGAACCTATATTATGATGTGGAATAATAAATCGGAATTCTCCATTCTTTGTACATGCAAAATGATGTATACCTGTATTGAAATCATAGATGTTCTCATGTTATTTCATACTGAATTCATTTACATTCGAAGTGTCTTACTCGACGTCTAAAACATTGTGACCTAGGCTCTATGTATATGCAAGGTATTGTCTGCCCTTTATGGATATTTGCGATTTGTGTATTTTCTTGGTTACTGGTGGAATTTGCAGCTTGTCTAACTTCTTCCACTGTATGATTTATAAATTGTAATATATTCTTATTTACAATTTATACATTTCTTCATTTCATTTTATAAATCGTAGTTCAACACTCTGTATAAATATGAGAGCACGATTTACCTTTGGCAAAAATCACATTTGTGATCTGCGTCAATTAACCTAGTTCTGTGTGATTCTATAGTTCAACGTTGGCTTATGCTAGGGCATTATTTACCATATGTGGGGTTTTCACGACTATAATCTTGTTATTTACTTCGTGTAATTTCCTTTTACACTGTTAAAATTTATGATTTAATTTCCTATGTATTAAAGCATTATTTCAGTTACAATAGCTAATGATGGGACCCTTTCTTGTTTGTGAGGCTACCCTCTTTTTTCACTTGTAAAAATCATCCTCGAGGTAACTCAAGTCTATTCCCCACTCAAGTAGTCATGGTGAGTTGTTTTCAACGTCACTCTTCCATTTGTCTTCCAGCATTTAATATATAAAAATATTTTTCTTTTAGATGTGTAACAATCAAAGAGTTGGTTGGGCAAATCAAATCTTTTCCCAACAGTCATAAATAATTAATTACAATAATTAAATTTCAAATTTGGATTTGTCATAAATAGAAAAAAAATTCTAAATACAAATTTGCCAAAAACAGAAATTGATTCCTAAGTGCACATAGACTTTAATAATTAATTATTTTGGGGGATATTTCATCCTCTCTCCCTTCAGTACAACACTTTCCTCAGTGTTCATTCCTCTCTTGGACTAGGGTTGCATAATATTTTTGCAAATCTTCCTCCAATTCACAAGTGACCTCCTCAGGACTAATGTTCTTCCATTGCACTTTTACCTGGGCGATGGCTCTGTTCCGTAGTATTATTTCTTTCCTGTCCAGAATGCACAGAGGTTCTGCTTGGAACTTGCCTTCTAGTTCCACTTGCACCATGTTCCAATCAATAATGTGAGTAGGATCATGAATATACTTTTTAAACAAATAAACATGAAAACCATTATGAACTTTTAAATTTACAGTGAGTGCAGGTTGATATGCCACGGGTCCAATTCAAGCTAAAATCTCGAAGATGCCACAAAACTTGGGTGCCAACTTTGAACAATTTCCTAGCTTCAGTGAGCTTCTCCTTGATTTGACTTTCAAATACACGTGGTCCCCAACTTGGAATTCTTGGTGTCTTCTTTTCAAATCTGCGTAGATTTTTTGTTTGTCTTGTGCTTCTTTTAAATTTTGTTGTACCTTTCTTGCCATTTTGTCCATTTCCTTGAGCATTTCTGGTCCCATCATAATTCTGTCAACTGGGTTTTCCTAGCTAATCAGAGTGGTACATTTTCTCTCATACATAACTTCGAAGGGACTCATCTTAGCTGACGTCTGATAGCCATTATTGTACGCAAATTACACTAAGTGTCAGTATTCCTCCCACTTAGTTGGGTTCGTTCTTACATACATTCGTAACATGTCTTCCACAATCTCATTCGTTCGTTCAGTTTGCCCATACGTTTGTGGATGGTAGCTTGTGCTGAAATTTAGATTAGTATCCAACCCTGCAAACAATTCTTTCCAAAACGTTTATGTAAATTTGACATCTCTGTCTGAAATCACCATTTTAAGAATTCCATGCAATCTAAATATTTCCTTCATAAATATTTCAACGATGTTAATATCTTTATAAGTAGATTTCACAGGTATAAAATGTGCAGACTTGCCAAGTTTATCTATTACTACCATAATCAAATCATTTTGCTTTTGAGTTTTAGGCAAACCTGTGATGAAGTCCTATGAGATAATCTCCCACTTCCATTCTTATATAAGCAAAGGTTGTAGCAGGTTGGCTAGATGTAGGGATGATTTTAAGGATGGAAATTTATTTTAAAATGTAGAAACCTTGGTGAATCTTAGTAATCCTTGATATGCCAACTATAAATGTTTGGCAATTTTTTTGTAAAAATATTAAAATTTCTAAGGAATTTATATAGTTTGTATAAAATTTTGGTTATTTTTAAGGTAAAATAATTTTATCCTATAGAATTTGGGCGAATCATTTTTAGAATAGCAACTATTTTTTAGGGAGAAACCATTGAAAATTATCCCATGAGCGAAATTTATCCCCTAAAATCATCCATGGCTGGATGTTGATGTTCAACCTTCACCTATTAACAATCTAGGCATTTAGACAAGTATTCAACTATCTCACCTTTTATGTTAGGCCAATAAAACATTTCCTCAAAGATGTTACCATTTTCTGGTATCCCAAATGACTAGAATATGGATTTTTGTGTACTTCATCCAAAATTGTTAGCTTTAATTCAGAAGAATCTCATATGTACAACCTATTGCTGAACCTTAGAATTCCATTATTATCCAAACTTAGATCTGTTCTGTCCAATTTTTTTGCATTTCCTTGTAAATATTCTACTATTTTGTTGTATTTTTTGTCATTACAACTTGCATATATTATCCTTTGTTCAATGTCGTTTTTTGCTCTACTAATAGTTATCTCAAAAAGTCCATTAGTTCTCCTACTTAAGGCATCTGCAACTTTGTTTTCTTTACCCTTGATGTGTCTTAATTTGAAATTGAATTCACTCAAGAAGGCTGACCACCTTGCTTGCCTTGCGTTAAGATCTGGTTGATTGAATAAGAATTTCACACAACTGTTATCAGTTAGCAGCAAAAATTTCCTTCCCATTAAATAAGGTCGCCACATTTTTAGCACATGAATTACAACTGCTAATTCCAAGTCGTGTGTGATGTAATTCCATTCATGTTCTTTTAGTTTACATGATTCATAACGGATAATTTGCCCCTCTTGAGTTAGGACACCTCGGAAACCCTCTTTTCTTGCATCCATGCAGACTATAAAGTCTCTATCATGGTCTGCTACACTTAAAATAGGCGTTGTAGTTAACCGTTTTTTTAGCTTATTAAAATTGTCTTGACATTTTTCTGACCAAGTAAACCTTATTCCCTTTTTCTGTAGGGATGTGATTGGGTATGTGATCTTTGAGAAGCCTTCGATAAATTTGCGGTAGTAACTGGTAATTCCCATAAATGACTTGATGTCAACAACATCCTTAGGGATATTCCATTCCATGATGGCTTTTATCTTCTCTAGGTCAACTGAAATACCTTCTTCAAATATTACATGTCCTAGGTACTATATTCTCTTTTGGTAGAAATCACATTTGCCAAATTTTTCATACGACTTGTTTTTCCTTAAGGTATGCAATATTATTTTTAAATTTTTTTCATGTTCTTCTTCCGTTTTTGAATAAACTAAAATGTCGCCAATGAATACCAAAACAAATTTATCCAAATATTGACTTAATATGTTATTAATCAAACACATAAATGTTGTTGGTGCGTTAGTAAGACCAAATGGAATAACAACAAACTCATAATTTCTGTATCTCATTCTGTAAGTTGTTTTATTTATATCTTCAGCATTTATTCTGACTTGGTGATAACCAAACCTTAAATCTAACTTAAAGAAAATATTTTCTCCTCCCACTCGGTCAAACAAGTTGTTGATTCAGGGTAGAGGATACTTGTTCTTAATCGTCATCTTGTTTAATTGTAGATAATCAATACATAATCTTAAAGTCCCATATTTATTCTTAACAAAAAGGATTGGTGCTCCCCAAGGCAAGATACTTGGTCTGTTGTATTCATTGTCCAGCATTTTTGGTAGCTGAATTTTTAGCTCTGTCAATTCAGGTAAACTCATCCTATAGGGTGCCTTAGATATCAAGGCTGATCCAGGCAGTAGATCGATAGAGAAATCTATCTTTCTTCTTGGAGGAAGTTATGGTATTTCGTCCGCAAATAAATCTCTAAGCTCATGTAGGACGGTGAAGTCTTCTAGACTGGGTTTATTCTCCTTTTCTAATAGATTAGTTACTTTAATAGCATAAATTTGACAACCTTTGTTCATGCATTTCTTAAACTACATGGTTGAAATCTACCTAACTGAAACTAGTTTTTGGATACCTTGTATTGTTCTAACTTTGTTGTTTTTGTCTCTGTATGTAAGTGACTTTTCATAAAAGTTCAAAAGTACTTTATGTTTCTTTAACCAATCCATCCCAATAATTATATCGTAAGATCCCAAAGGTAGAATATTCAGATTTAACTTTGTGTTTTGTCCATCTAAACTTAGTTCACATTCAGAAATGAAATCTGTTACCTTTCTCTTAGTCCCTCTTGCTAACTGCACTAACCACGAATTAGTATGCTTTACTTTCTTAAGCTTGTTTAAATCAAATAAAACATGAATAACATAACTCAGACTATCTCCTAGGTCAATTAGAATTGAAATACAATTATCATTAACTTTACATTCAACCAACACGATAGGGGATTGATGATCGATTTGTCTGCCATCTACAGCTTCATTAATTATGTGCACACTTCTACCGACCTCTCCTATTGTAGAGGATTCTTGCAGGTTATGGACTATGGTCCTTGTTGAAGAAGTTAAACGTGGATAGTTCCTCCTTAAGTGAGGTTCTCCACACTCCCAACTCTTTAATGGTTCCCTGGGGCTGTCCCCAAATTTCTTGGTTCCCAGATTAACTGGTCTACCTCCCCCTTGGGTATTTTGGTTGTTAGAACGAAAATATTTCCTTTGGAAGTTCTTTTCCATATTCTGGAAAGAGGTTGGCTGGAAGCCTTTCTTTTGTTGATTAATTTTATCTTGTTTCTTATCCTTCCATACCTTGGGAAATTCAGACCATTGTTTGTATTGATCGTAGCACATCTGGGCCTTCCTAAAAACCTCGCTTAAAGTTTTAGGATTTTCAATTTCAACTTTGTGCTTATAGTACTGTGGTAGGCATCTTAGGAATCGATGTATTTTTACTTTGTCTTCCTTGATGTATGGCACAAACGTTAATAATTCAAGAAATTTATTTATCGGGTCATCCATGGTCATTTGTCCGAGTCTTAGCTCAAAAAATTCTCTAGTCTTTCTTTCATAATAGATTTCTGATAAATATTGTTTCTTGAAGTATTTCTTGAAATATGACCATTCCATCTATTTCTATTTTAAACCCTTAGCCAATTTTAGGTCTTGCCATCAGATACTCATTTTTTCCTTTAGGTTATAAATGGCCATTCTGACTTTCATGTTACTAGAATAATTATAAATATGGAAGTACTTCTTTATATCGAGTAACCATGCTTCAGCCTCCTCACCTATCCTAGAATCTTCGTCAAAGGTGGACGGTTTGATCTTCTTGAATTCACCTTCGAGGTGATCCACCTGTTTTCTTCTACTCCCTGTGGCCGGTATGCTTTCAGAAGAACTGTTCTCTCTTTCTGCTTCAGAACCAGAATTTTTAGAGGCTCTTTTGCTAACTTATTCTTCCTTGTCGTTGTCTTTTGGGATATTCTTTGTTACTATGCTACGCAGGAGCACTTTATTTATTTGATGTTGGTCTTTTTGTGCCTTTTTCAGTTTCTCATTATCTACCTTGAAAACTTGCAGTTCCATGATAAGGTTCCTCATTGTTTCTAGAACCTAGGTGGTGGAACTTCCTTCACTATTCTTTCTAGGTTGTTTAGGAGGTCCTTGATCGAGATTCTCTTAAATTCTGATCCCCTCTTCGTTTTGTGTTGCCATTATCACAATAGAAGAAAAAAAATTGTTTGTAACAATAAGCATTTTTGTTAGTTTTTCTTTTAAGAGAAATAAAATGTAATAAACTAAATTAGTCTTTCCCTAAGGTACAAGTGGTGTAACCTTCATCTCTGATACCATATGTAATGTACCCCAAAATTACCAAATGGAAAAAAAAAATGTTATGAACATTAAATCTCTTTTGATCTTCAATATCTGTTTCAAAACATCACTTTAATATATGCAGAGTAGTTTTTCCATTACTATTGACTTTTGAAAGATTACGCTTATCCTTTTCTTGATGCAACTGTTATATCATGTAGAATAACTTTATATATGAAATTACTTTATGCTATACAACAATCACATTGTGTGACAATTACGGAATAATTTGACTATCCCCTAGTCTACCCATGAACCTTAATGTTTATCCATTAAGATACACATTCACCTATTTTACTATGCATGAACCGATAAGTCTCATAGTTGACATCATTCATGTTCAAAGGTAAATGTAAAAATATTTTAGTACCTAAATTATTACAATCCCAATCTAGTGATACCATAATATTTATGCTAGTACACTACACTCTACACTATAGGGATCCTATACAAAATTCGATACATAGCATAAGTGTTTCTCTTTTCATATAAATCGTAGATCTTATCTATGGGAGACCTTTACTTTTTTTTTTCAACGTGAAAAAATACGCTTTATATTCAGAAGGATATAAAAGTATACAAGTCTGTAATAACAAGTCTAAATAGCGGGGAAATACAAGCATTTTGCCGAAGATCAAACATTCTACACAAAACAAAAGGGAGAACTAGTCTCATCATGTCCAGTAACAATTCCATGGATGGATGCTCGCATGTCCAATATTTCAAAGATTGATCCTCGAGGTGGGACCCTCGTTACCTTCTTCCCATCTCGTATAGAGTATGTGTCTTGAGGGAAGAGTGAGTGCTTTTTTTGAAAGTATATCAGCCTCCATATTATCCTTTCTGTAGATGTGGGTGAAAGTGATATGATTGAGCATCTAGGTCGCTTCTCGAGTTCTCTCTTTCCAGCTCATCAAGTCCGCAACATGGATGTCAGCACATCCGTTCAGCCAGTCAATAGTGATCTTGGAGTCACTAAGTAGTAAAAGCTCACTTATATGTAGTCGAATTGCCAGAATACACGACGCCCATGCTCCCATGAGTTCATCTTTCATATTGGATCCTTGCCCGCAGTTTAGTGTCCACCGGTAACACGTCTGAGGGTTTATGGTTATATTACCACCAGCTCCATAGTGTAAACCTTCATGTTGAGCCACTCCATCAAACCAGGCCACTACTCTATCAAAAGGAACTATGAAGGCAGGTCTGCTTGGTGTTGAAATTGGTATCTAATTTCTATCAACTGTTATCTCAGCGAAAATGGAGCAGGCCACTCTGTAGACTGAAGGTGGTTTATCCTCAAATAAAGATGCATTCATGTTCTTCCATATAAGCCAGCAAAGGAGGATTGGTATCTTTACCTGATTGGAGGAGGCCTTCGACTAGTTTTGAAAACAATTTGAAACACTGGTACCTGTCCAAGCCAATGAGGGTGTGAGTGCAGGGGAAATGTGATTCCAAACGGATCTGGAAAAGGAGCAGTCTATGAAAAGATGTGCGCTTGTCTCACCACTCGAATTGCATAGACAGCATCGGCTAGGTCCCTCCCAACCCCGAGCTTGGAGATTCGGCCACAGTAGAAGCTTGTTTTCAATTAAAAGCCATGCGAAAAGTTTCAACTTGAGTGGAACATTGCACCTCCAGATCGCTCCCTGCCCACACTCAGAATTTAAAGACCAATACTTGGCTGCCAGAACGTTGTAGACATTGTTTGCGTTAAGAGCTCCAGACCTGTCCCCACCTGTCCACAAGAGTAAGTCGGGTCTGTTCAGTAAGCGAACACCCGATTCCATGAGCCTGCAAGTAAAGCCAATCCATTCGACTGTCAGAGCTGCGTCCAAACCAAGTTCTTCACTTTTGAGCCAACAGTCACTTAAATGACCCCCACTTTGATTCGATTTTATCTGAAAGAGGAAGAAAATGTTTTTTCTATGAAGATATTCCAGCAGCTTTGTTGAGAGTAAGGCGAGCTTGCCTAATCCCAGCATGACGTCCCTGCCCACTTCAATTTGATAACCATTTCCAGGATGCCACGAGAGCCAATGGAGGATGATGGGAAGGGTTGTTAACAGATTTCTCTAGGTATGATATCCGTCAATGCGTCTCCCAGTAGTCGATCTGAGCCAGAGATGAACGGGAATCTGTGGAAAATATTTCACTTTTATAACCTTACTCCAGAGATCGGGCTTCATGAGGATGCGCCAGAAAGTGTTTGCCAAGAGCGCCCTCTGGAAGAAGGGTAGATGCTTGAGTCCCCAGCCGCCCATTTTCTTAGGTTTTGAAATAACCTCCCAGTTGCATAAATGGTATCCTGTCAATTTGCTGCCAGTCCACAGAAAAGAGAAAATCAGTTTACGAATCGAGCTAAGAAAAGTAGCCAGGAATTTTGTTAGAGCCATCCAGTAGACCGG